>QLPM01012006.1:0-14522 GCA_003314695.1 Albatrellus sp. MG142 | reverse complement strand
CCTTGCCAACTTCTGGATGCCTCTGCCATATTCTTCTTCCAACACGGCTCTCTTCTTGAAGAATACCGAAGCTTCCTGGGCGCCCATTGAGATAGGTATATAATCATCCAGCATTGAGCTTCACTGAAGTAAGACTGACCCTACATGAGACCATGCTCTGCTTAATTCGATCGAGTAACAGGGGGACTCCACACTACTCGCGGCGCGCATTAAGTTGGTAACATGCGAGAAAGCATGAGGCAACTCACATCGAGTTCACATAGCGTCCTAAGTACATTTTCATCAAAACTAGGTTCAACCACCGTAAACGCCTCGCTCGGCGCCGTGGATATGACGTCGCGCCTCTCAGTGGGCCCCGGCGTAGATTGACCGTCCTGCCATCGTGACGTAGACGCCCTTCCGACTGATTCGACATCAGTGCTCGACCGCGGCGGAGATGATGAAAGCGAAGGAAAGTATGGGGCATTGACATTGGATGAGTTGCTGGCGGCAAGCGGCGTTTGGGATTGAGATAGTGACGGTAGCAATGGATATATTGGTAGGCCAGAGGTATTGATAGGCGAGACCCGCTCGGGATTGTCGGAAAGTTCGTGGTTGGCCCGAGGGTAATCGTCTTCAGGCATCTTAGAGGTTACCAATGCGTGGTCGACCGCCGCCACTCGTCGTTGTGCTCGTCGTCGCCACCACCGCTGATACCCGTTGCTGTTGACTTGCGCTTCTGGCATGATTACATACCCACCTTCCTTCACGTGCGCTGACGGCTCTCCGGGCCGTCGACAATACCCTTCCAAACTGGCACAAGTATGCGTACTGCCCATTTGGCTCCGCACCCTCTTAGTGATGCTTCATCCCTGCTGGTTGCTCTCTGTGCTGACGTGGGAGTTGAAGGCAGGGAAGGACGGATTAAACGCAATGCGTATCTTCCATCTTGCTGCCGGAGTGCGCGTGCTAACCTTCCGAATTACGATTTGTCTCCGCTGCTGTTCGTCGTTTGTTTACTATACTTTACCAAACCCCTATTGTTTTATGGATACTTAGTTAGCTCGTCTTAATCCAAGCATCTCTGTCCTGTGTCATTCCTTTGGGTCAATCCTGTTGTTGTAACACTTGCTGTGGAATATATATTACATCTACCATGACACTGCTTGTGCAGGCTCATCAAGTCGATGGCAACTTACAAGGGCATGTCCTTAGATTGATAATTCCCTTTGTTATGATGTTTGCCTTTGAGAATCATATAATAAGCTGGTTGAACTTGCAATGATGATGCTTGTGCAAATAATCCATTCACATTTCATTCATATGTCCAGGCAGTTTTTCGCTGCTTCGTCTGAGCTATCGTGTGAGGTTCCTGTCATCATGTTCTTCGCGGGTTCGCACATAGTGCCGGTTGTGCAATGACTTATGAAGCTGTGTCGCGTAGTGTATGCCTAAACTGGTGTCATGCTCTTGGTCGGAAAAATTACTGCTGCCAGTGTCAGGTAGACTCGCATTATGATGCAGCGTATGTTGAAATCCTGATGTCGGATTTTAATTTCGAGCTCAGATAAAAATTCAGGAACTCACATCTTGTCTATTATTGGTACTGTGCCTTTCTTTGATAGTATAAATACGTTGTACCTACGAGTATGCGCCTTCAGCGCGTTTGCAAGCGAATCTACGCCCTGCACTTTGTACTCGACATCCCACGCTCGCCCGAATCCCAACTGCGTACATTGGGCTTCTGTAATCGGACATGCTCTCCTACATCCGATGCAATCACTGTATTGTCTTGGGTTTGTGCGGTCTGCTACCTTAGGCACAGGGCCTTCTATTCTTCCAATTCGGTTCCGTAATGGCGCCAGAGCGCAGCCGAACTGAACCACGGCGTCTCTGTAAGTCATAGTTTTTGGCCTCTCCGGACTAATCAATTTTAAATAATCCAATCGCTGACGACCAGTCAAAAGCTGCATGCTAAAATACATCAGGTACGGGATATTAGAATCAACATCGTTTCGTGTCCGAGTGGACATATAGGCTTATATATAGGTCTTGGTCAGTTAAACTCGCTCGTCCCGCGAAGTCCTGGCATACCAGCTTCTACCGGATACCAAACAAATTAGTAGCAATCCTTCCTTCGGACGTGTACCAGGTAACAGGCGCTTCTGATATTGCTCGGGTACCAACTCTTGGACGCGGCAACTCAACTAGTCAACGATCAGGCCCACAAGGTGTGCTGCTAGGATGGTAACTAGACGGCGGTATAGGGAATCCCAAATGAGACATGACGCTCAGGTCAAAAGTTTTGTCAAGCATAACGTATCAATCATCACAGCCCTCGTGGAACTGCCATGACCCATGATTGAGCGGATTTTTGGATGTTAGCACTCTCCGGCTGCACTAAGCGCTCAGGAACATTACGTGGACTAATCGCGGACTGCCCTGCCCGGTATCTGGAGCCACAACCTTAGTATAGGTGTTACTGGGTTGCGGCGAGAACTCATGCTTGTCTATGGTGACCGAGGTGGGCATAGTGTGGCATCGTCTGCCTCATCCCACCCCACGGCCTTTCACTTGCTTCCAGTGCTATCTATCAATTGTCCCCTCCCTGGCTGCTTAGTATTGCCTGACCGGAGCTGTATTGCGCTGTGGCGGGCTTATCGTGCGCCAATACCAGGCTGACGACCCGTTGTCTGGCTTCATCCACATCTTTGACCCCAAAATCATAACCTTGAAGGAACCGCGAAGGATCGCTGACGCTCAATTCCGCTCTGGTTGCTCGGTGCTCAGTGCATCGTGATAGAGTCAGGGATATGATGTCGAGGAGTTGTCAGTCTGCTTTCGTAGTGTCCAAGAAAATAGTGTGTTGATATTAGTAGCTAGATAGTCAGACGTAAGTATACATTGTCCGCTCCTCCACCGCCATTGATACATGCAGTGATTCAAGAATGTTCGATGCTAGCGTATGGCTACAAGAAGAAAGAAACAGGAGGCATCGAGTATACTAGCCCATTAGCCTGATCCGCACGATGAGCACCGTGCTTTAGTTGTCTGTTGGACATTGACATTCCTCAATCTGAAAACCATATCAGTAAGAACTACGAGGGAGAAATGGCATCGTACTTACTCAGATTTGCACTGAGTGCTGCAGTTATGCAGCGCGGGATGGTCCTCGCTATTTTTGCAGTGAGAATTGTGACAGTCCTTCTACAGTTAAAGTGAAAGGCAGGGGATCAACTTATGTGGAGATTTGAACGGACAGGACATACTCTAACCCCGCCGAGGGAGAGAGAATGGCCGCAGCCGTAGACCCAGGTAGTGGTGGTTACGGTGCACATGATAGTGTTGGGGTGAGAATGGGTAGGTTGAACGGCGGAATTGGAGAATGGAGAAAAACATACCAACATGACAGGATTTATAGCAGACCATCTCCAGCGCGTCATCTTCAGTGGAAAATAGAGGTTGTCGTGTGATTATACCAATGTTCTGAAACCGAATACAACTCCGCAGGATCGGGCCATTGATCGACGAAAGACACTCGCCACACGACGCATACGGGTGTTCAGAATGGGCGAGGGGTCGAGAAACCGTGTAGGTTGACAAGGACAGCTGCGGCGGGTATAGAGTTGGCCCAGTGAAAGGGATATGGGAGATATGCTGAGGGCCTTGACATAAATGGCCGGACTAAGAAGTAATCGGAGGTAATGCAGAGTGTGACTCTTTGGCTCCGCTTCAAGATCTTGCTGTCCATGCTTCGCCACAACTCAAAAATCCCATATGTGAAGCAACAGGGTAACAATTAATCGGGTAAAACGTTTCTTTTTGGGATGGTGCGCCAGTGAGTCCGGCGGAGCCAGACAGCGGAAAGCATTGCACGTCTGATGATACGATTATCACGACCAGACTGGAAAGATCAATGGCTGTTCGTGACCAAAATGAAGTATGGTTAACGAAACATGGTCAAGATACACGGGTATCACTCACCGCATTCGCGATAAGAATAAGAATAAGGGCGATTTTGCACCCACCGACAAGTCGTCACAGCGATGCCGGTGTTATGGCAAGGATGTTTGACACTAATGACAGTGGGGCTTCCAAATCTAGGCTGAGACCAAAAGTGGTCTTAACAGGATCATTACCCATTACCACAACCAAACGCGGTTACGTTAACAGGTGCATATCACGCACCGTCATAGAAGACCCATGATCATAGTAAGGAAAAGAGGTTGAGTGGTGAAAGATAAGGAATATGAATAGACGCACGTCGTGGCGTAGATTGGAAGAAGTCCTCCATGTGGAGAAGTCTCAAAGCGGGTTGCCGTAAGTACACATTCGATTTTGATCTCTTATGGTTTTGAAACGCTCACAAACTTCTAGACCAGGTCCACAAAAACCCGAACGAATCCTATCGATACCGGAAATACATTAAGTCGCACTCCCTACGCCTGCGATGAGGGTACATTTGGCATAATATTTTGCTAACGCAAGCCTCGTTGTCTTGAGGCGGTCTAACGCCTCCTTCTCTGTCTTTCCTTTCATGGTCTCAATCAGCACAGACAAGTAGTCATTCCCAGACCCTTGCGATGCTCTGATGTGGACTTCCTCGAGGCGTTTCAGCAGCTCGACAGCTCCAGCAGATGAGAACAGCATCACACCATCTGCGTGAAGCCACACTTCAGTCTAGAATTCCAGTTAAATAACAGATTCTGCAGACACGCACCTAGTTTGATAAGCTCAGTTGCGTCACAGAGAAGCGTGCCCCACCATGACTTGGGCGCTATTTCTTCCTGGAACATTGCCATGAGATCCAGTGCGGCTTCTTGCAGATCTCCGTTTAGTCGCCTTTGATGGTACTCAGCATATCGGACGGCGAACATGAGCCGATGAATGAAGACACCGTTAGCGCTAGGATGCGCCCGCAACTCTTGGAGAGAAGGAGCAATAGTGGCAACCGATCGAGCGAAGGCTTCCGCTCCTTGAACTGGACATCAGCAGATATATCTATCGCATGGGAGACTGCACACACCACATGTGATGTATTCAGCCAGGACACAATCAACAACACGGCCAAGTCCCGTCCAATTTTCAGCGGAAGTCATGTAAGATATGGCGAGACCATACTCCCTTTCCCGGAGAAAAATTTGGGCCGCTATCTACGGATAGTTATTATGATAGGTACTGGGTGCGATGAGGGGCAAATACACTTACCGCGCAAACCATTCTTCTTACTTGTTCCCTGCCCTGATCAAAGCAGGTCTTGATGATATCTTTCAGTACCCCAACAACCTCCCCAGAGCGGACGCCAGTGCTTCCATCCTCCGCAGTGGTTTTGCGCGCGAAGCTAATGGGCACTCGAATTAAGGTCTGATCTGCGCGCTCTTTGCCAATATCGCCACAGGAGCACATGTAGTCAACGGTGATTCTCCAGAGCGCTGAGTCTGAACGTATGTAATCAGCATAAGCAAGGATATACTGCTCTCTCAGGGAAAGTTCAGAGCTGCGTATAGAATGGATTCAGTAACCCGAAATTTGTATGTTAAGTATCCTTGACCTACTCTTCGTCCGCTTCAGTGTCCAACAACTCTAGCGGTTCCATCATATCCGCAAGATGAGCCGCTAGCCAAATATCAAGTTGGGCGGCATGTGACAGTGCCTCCAGCGGCTGCCCAGAGAATAGTGCGGCATGCACCATATCTTCAAGGTTTGTGGGATCAGGCGGCATGTCGCTCAACACCTGTCCCACTATTTCGCTAAAACTCACATTAGTGGACGATTTCATCTGACGACTAGACACACGTACGGTAGATCTTGTCTCCGTATGCGATAATCCACAAAGACGCCCCAGGCTGCACACACTTCTTTCCAGTCGGCACCGAGGTTTACACAGACTCGCTGTATGACTTCATAGCGACCTTCGAGGATACCAGTGATATCGCTGAAATGATTCCACCAATTTTCAAATTCATCACGCCTTTCGTTCTCAGGGACGTGGTCGAGCTCCAAGCGTAGTGATTTGACCTTGTCTCTCCACCGCCGATTAGCAATGACGAAGTCTCGCTCAGCAGAGAAATGGATCAGGCGAGGGTGTGACCTCAACAATGGACGAAGCTGTTGTGAAAGGCCCTGAAGATTTTCCGAGGGATGGCGAGAAAGTGTATCCAAAAAGAATTCGGAAGAGTTCGTTAATCCCCGTAGTACAGTCCTAATCACAAACGGCGTTTGAATTCAGAAATATGAATAGACGAAATTGTAGGAGAGAACCTAGTTAGGTATGGCCAAAATGTGTCATCTTCCCATGGTCGATTCTGCGAGCTCAGGTGATCGCCTTCCTCTGTCGACGGTTCGATAAAGTGAATATTGAGCCATTCCATAAGCTCCTCGCCAACCGGCGCGCCTTCAAGACCGCTTTCATGTAGATACAGTACAACGAAGAGGTTAAGACAGGTATAGAGACTCCGGTAATGGTCCGCTTCAAACTGTAGAGGCTCCGAGCGTCGGACGGGTTGCTGCCACATCAGTAAGACCTGTGGCAGGTAGGTGAATCAAAAGTTGCTCACAGATGCGTGAACCCAGCATTCCTTGGTGAAATTCACATAGTCCATGGCGAGTTTTGTCATCATCTTTACCGTCTGCTCATCTCGCAACCTGTCGGAGTCTGATTTACGAGTTTCACAACGACGTGGACAGCACTCACATCCCAGGATCCTGAACATGAGTTGCCTTCAAAAGGGTCTGAAACGCCACGAAAATCACCGAAGTATCAGTTATGAACTGGATGTTGCACATGTGAGAGAGCGTCTGAGGCAGTGCTGCACAGATTGTGACATACCAGACGACGCTCGGATGACGGAACGCGATCTGCGCTGGCAGTGTATATGTCTTGCTCTTCCGGATAGGTGATTGCGAGTGCACGTGGTACGACCTGAAACAAATGGATAAACTGGCTACAAGAAGTATTGCATTTATGCAGCATACCGAGTTCGTCGCAAAGACTGCCACGGAATTGTCTCGCGGAGAAAAAGTCGCAGACACGGTACGACCGGACTTCAGAAACTCATCCTCTCTGTCAGCTTCGAACAGCGGAGGGTAGAGGCGAATTGAACCCATGCAAGCTGAAAAACAGTGCACTTCACTCCCACTATCTTGCTCTTAACTGAAACCTCCACAGATCTTGCAAGTATAATGTTCTAAAAAGATTCGCGTTGTATAACGTCGAATTGTTCGCGAGAGTTAAGGTGTGGTCTTGGAGATTGCAGAGGCCTTCAAGTTCACACTTGCCAATGCCAGTGTCCCGTCAAACTAACGCGACTAATCGTGACATTGTCACGGTGTAACGAACGTCGAAAACACATCATCGGATTGGCCAACCCGTCAATGACAGTTACCGTGACAGGTATCTTCAGCTCATCGGTTTTCGACTGGCGCAAGCTAATAATTACCAATAATTTACTGAAATCTTTATCGCTGAAACGGGGCAATGATGCTGGCTTCGATTCGCTTCTCATGCTGCGAGCAGGCCCATGCTTAGACCTTCAAGTCGTTTGTGATATCGATTCCGAGATAAGTTGCACAGCTTCACGGCGTACAGACCAGCGCACAACGTGTCAGGAGAGATCAAAGTGACTCGTTCTGACGCTTAGCAATATCATGTATGCACTGCCAATGGGCTTGCGCCAGTCACAGTGTGGAGAAGCAAGCGCTCGCAGTTGTTCTGCCCAAAAACTATACATTGCTCTGGGCTTGCAGACTATGAAGAACCTGGAAGTCGACTCTGACGGAGAAGTCACATAGATAACTAAATGACTCTGAGCGTCAGCAGAGCTTGAATTTCGCAGGCAACCACGACTAGCCTTACCCCTTGTCTCGCGCCGATCGCGAACTCCCCGCCACTAGTCACAGGCTACAACAGCTTACTAACTACCATGTTTAGACAGACGAAAGAGTCTGCGGTGACGCCCAGTACCGTTTGTGATGCAGAGCATCTGGACAGTGCTAGTGCAGGCACACATGTGAATCATGTTGACTATCCGGGGAACTGATGCCATTGACTAAGCATAATCGACGATAGGAATGCCTTGCCTTTTTCTCCAACACAGCCTACACATCCCATTGAATCCTTGCTCCGTCCAACATGATCCACCGGTGTTTTCGCCGATGGCCCTGTCCTCGTGACGTTTGTATAGCATTGTTGGAGGGTCTTGTGCAAATCTTAGCGCACAGAACTCACCGCTTTTGGCAGACTTGATCCATATGTCTTTGGTCTTGATCACGCCTTGACTTTGGTGCGTTGATTGGGCGTCATCTAGTACCTCGCTCGAAATCCAGTGTCAGGTAGTTCATTACAGTAAGTTAGGAGTGTATATGACCAGAATCACGCCAGCGGGTTTATGTCGAGCCTTAGGCAGGAGACCTGCTGTGCGACTGCCAACTCAATTTCAGGCTTTAGTAACCGATACAGTATCCGGCTGAGCATAAGGTCCGTGAAGGTGACTATATCTGGAACACGACGACCCACTGGCAAGAGAAACGTCATTGCCGTCGCTACCCGAAAAGGAATTGGGTATAAAATTGGGTAGCGCATCAAAATCACGTTGCCGAACTTGTGCGTCTGCATCTAGTCGCCGCACGCAGTGCCAATGCGTGTTCCCTGAAACAATGATCGTAATTGAATACAGAAGCCCCAGAAATCATGATGTTGCGGATGTTCATTGCCGTCGTATCGCATTACCCAGCGGATACTTGAAAAACTGCGTCGGGTGTCAATCGGCATTCTATCCATTGTCCGAGGTCCAATTTAGCTGACCAAGGTGAAAGCGTGTGTGAAGCGCTTGCATATGCCCTCGCACCCCGGTCTTCGGCATAAAACGCGGAAACGGCTCCTCACCGCAAAGATGCTCAAAAACATCCGCTCACACAATCTAAGAAAAGGCATATTGGCCAAATGAAACATCAGATACCAACACCTGCGTATAGACTTAGTGAAGCTGCATACGATGCGGCGCCCTACGACGATGCAATTCGAAGGCGCTGTGAACAGAGCAGGTGCATTTCCTCCTTCACGGACGTTGTACCGGTACTCCAGCCCGAGATCGCTTTGGGCCATCCACCACGTTGGGTCATCATCCCTACGTATCCTGACCTGCCCCATCATCTTCCCGCCCTTTCTGTACCGACCGCATTTACCTGGTAGCAGATGGTCCGACACGACTCCTGATGCAGGTCAAATTGCTGCATAGTGACCTCAGGCCGTCACACCGATGTGCCCATCGTCTAGGTTGTACAGAGGATTTCCTTCTTCTGTTCCCGGGATGATGCTGGGTGCAGCAGCGTCAATCTCACCTTTCCCACCATAGCGTATCAGCCCTGCTCATTCGATTCCACTTTAAGGAGCACGTATCTGGAGCAATGCGCAAGGACGCCGACGTGCAATGTGTTCTTACATCGAGACAGCTAAAGAAGCTCATTTTAGGACCGCTACATGCTGTCTTACGTGAAGAGTCATTTCCGCTATGCATCATCGCCATCGACGCTTTGAACAAATGTCAAGATGACAGTGCAATATTGACCTTGCTCTCTGATCTTTCCGAGTCCGCTAGCCGTCTTTCTCCACTGGGATTCTTCATCACGTGCAGGCCTGTGACGAACGTAGTGTTGTGGATAACAGCAGCGCGCACCAGCGCACGCGCACACATGCTTGCGCGCGCACTCGCAGAAGCGTCGCCTACGATGCGCAAGCGGCCAGGGTGACAGAACAAGCGAAATTTCAAATATACATAGTCATACGTTGCACTCTTAGTCCTCCAAGCAGAGACTGAGAGTATCTACAGACACTGTGTGTGTGAGTGCCCTGAGCCGAGCCCTAACACCTCCGACACATAGTACAGGGATTTCACCATATAAGTCTGATAGAAGATACAAGTGCACTGGTCCTTCACAGCATTCCATATTTCTGACTGGAATGACAAAGGAACTAGTGATTGTTTGAGCAATAGTCGACTTGCCAGTATCTGCCGCTCCATCCACCAGATGATCCGATCTTCTCTTTATTGGTAGAGTCTCGTCCGCCTCGATATTTTCTCTTCTGAACCAGTCATATATTCTGTGAAGAACTTCCGCCCTTGTGTCTTCAGTGCATGGCACCCGTTTAACTTCTTGATCAAATTGCGCGGCGCTTACATGACGCGGCATCGGTCCATCTTCACTGCACTTCAATCTAGCAAACATAAAAACAGCGGTCCCACACTTATCAGGATTGACCATCTGTGGAACACTATCAGTAACATGGACGAAGCCAAACGAGACGTTCGGATGACGCACCTAGCCGACGCCATGCACGTCCCGAAGCGTAATCTCTGTCTGAACCACAATTTCTATCTTGTCAAAACCATGGCACAATTCAGTGAAAGAAAATCGACGCCAAGGTGCAACACCCGTGCGTGCAGCGCACTTGTCCGGGGCAGGAACAGCCCAACAGGGGGTTACATATATAACCAATGACCCTGCAGCTGCGCTCGCTCGCGTAAGCTCGCAATCCCGACGGCGGCCCGATTCCAAATCCCAACATTCAGCTCGTGTCTCCTACAGTGTGGCAAGGACTAAAGCGATGCCGCTGCCCAGCCATTTTTAGACGGTCCAGTGTGATTTCCAGAAGGAAATAGGGTAAAATATTCATAATCTACTATTGTTGGAAATTTAGGGTTTTTGGAGCAAATTCTGCCGAGAAAAGCTGCTGTGCCGTCCGTAGCCAGATTTTCCATCCTCATTAAATACTCTTTAACGATGTTCACGGAGCAGAAAAGGTCTTGATGCTCAGCGAGTAGCCTTTGCGGTAAAAAAATACAAGTCACATCGCCGCGTAGGAGGGACGGCGGAGATCTTAGAAGCTATAAAGCTTCAAGACTAGCGCAAGAAGGCTCGAGTGACCTTCTAATACTACTTACATACATGCTTAAGGGTACTTAGCCCACGGGAGGGGAAGAAACGGGTTTTTTATAATTATGGAGCAAATCTTTCCGAGTAAAAATAATAATCTTGCAGTATCCAAATTTGCGCGAGCTAGGTTCATTGTATAGCTCAACAAGACTGCATTCCGATAGATAGAACTTCGAAAAATGGAGATTTGACTATAGAGTAGACTTTCTGCGAAAAGGCAAAGTGGCGTGTCGGTTTACCCATTGATGTATTCCCAGACAGATCTGTATTCCGGACTCCATCATGACCGCACTCTCGAGCTGTGTCAAACTTTCAGCGGTGCTAGATCATCAGCATCGTAGAGTGCTTACCAAGAAGCTGTCTAATGACCACTTAAGCTTCTGTAAACACGCCGTCACTTCAGCTGCATCTCTATCTGCGTAGAAAACACGAGCAAATGTCCACGTGGCTTGATCCGCTGAAGGACCTTCGTTATATCGACGATCAAACTGTATGTTCCACGCGGGCAGTAGACATCGTCGTCACAATATGGTACGGAAGGAAAGTGAAGTAACCTAGACAGGTTCTCTAGGCACTGACGGAACTGACGGAGCAAGGGTGGACACACTTCAGCACTTTGAAGCAAACCCGTAATGAGATTAGGAAAGACGTCAAATCAGCGAAGTCCGCTGCATTCTGAGCTGCTTTCTGTCCGACGAAGATCAACGGCCACTGAGAAACAGCAGGACTGAAAAGAAAGGTGCCGTATATCGACTAGAACGCCTTGAGAAGGCCTCCAACCGCAGACTGCAGAGGCGGGAAGGCCGAGGATGTCTGCACCACGAATTGTAGGACTGATAAAAGATCTTAACGTCGGGGCGCCGTGATAAGACCCTCGAACGACTTGCGAAGTGAGATCCAAGATCAGAGGGAGGTGGGATGACATAGTGCTAGTTTTAGGACAGACTCTAGCAGGCGATGACTTTCCTCCCGCTAAATATAACCGCTAATGAATGGAACTCGGTCCAATTGCATAGAAGAATACAAATACAACAACCCGAGCACTACATCCCGGGGCGGATTCAAATAGGTCGGCTATGATCGTATCAAGTATTTTCCGCATTTCCACTCCTTACTTCTGTGCCGAAATCAAGGCTTCAGCCTCCGCACGGACGCTTTCCAATAAGTCTTTGGTAGTTTTCGATGGCTTCCATCCCAGCTGACGGCCTTGCACGGCATGGGCACGAGCATTTTGGCCCAAGATGTAGACCTAATATCGTGAATATGAAATCCATGAGTAAGAATGAGAGCCAATATGAGACACATGCTGGTGACACGCACTCCGTATTTCATGAGCTCCTCATCCGTAAATTTGGTCGGCTCGGGACTCTGGCCCTTGCCAAGGTCATAGAGAACCCTTGCGACGGTCTTGTAGACATCAAGAAGCGTGTGCTCTCCATTCTCGCCAAAGAAATATCCCTCGCTACCATGCTTGATGCTCTGCGGGTTGTAGACCGCGGCGTTGAAGATGATGATGTACAGATCGGCGACTGATTGCAAGATGGAGACAAAGTTACCAATGGTGTCCCACCGCGGAGAAAATATCAGCCGTACCATCGTCAACGTGCACATTCGGCCAAAAATTCTTGCCCTGGCCAACGACGCCGCCCTGGCCTCTGGCCAAGCCAGCTCTGATTAGCTGAGGGACTTGGATAGAAGTTGGGTTCTGAATGCCGAGGTCCACCAATTTGCCGGTTGGGATGCCGTAGATCGTCGAAGGGAGGATGAGATACGCTCGGACAAAGCCTGGCCGGCGTCAATTACTACTTTTTTTAGAACTGGAATGTTAAACACGAGGGTACATACCCGCTTCATCCGCTGCCACGACTTTGAGGTCAACATCGTGGTGTGGTTGGGTGGCAGGCAGGGACTTGAGTTGGACCACATCATTGTCGTAGTAGACAGTTTCACCTGGTACATCACCCATGGTCCTGTCGGTGAGGATACCTGAACGTAAAATGGTATGTAAGCTGTCGGTGCTCTTTGAGTTACTTCATACAAGTGATATTCTGACCTGTTCCCGACTGACCAAAAGGAAATTAGTCGCCTGGCTGACAGAAATACAAAAACAGAGTGCTTACCGTGTGGATCAGAATCGGAACCTGACCTATGCTGTCGTGCCTGGCCCTGATCCCTTTCAAAATGCTCTGGATGCCTTCCATATGATCGGCATCGGCCTATGCAAGCACAGGTTGGTTATTTCTCGATCTCGGGCTGCGTCTGCATTGAGAGCATAGCGGACATACGGTGTGTATAACAACGTCTGCTTGTGACGCCAGTTGCTCGAGGATAGCTCCATCCTCCAGCGAGCCGATCGCTGTGTTGACACCGACGCCCTGGAGCTTGCGGGCTTTCTTCTCGTCACGGACGAGAGCGATGATCTTGAATGCGGTTGCATTGGGATGGTTAAGCAGGCGCTCCAGCACGACACCCCCGATGTAGCCTATGTATAATCGGAGATACTTAGCTATAAGTACACAGACGAATGCAGCTTACGCACCGGTTGCGCCCGTGAAAAAGATGTTGACAGTGGTAGACATCTCAAGCAGTATAATAGTGATGAGCTCAGAAGTATGTGAGTTGCGTTTAGAGGGGTTGTGTTTTTTAGAGGGGTGGTAATTCGATAGCAGTTGGTCCAGTCGCTATATATACAAGCTAGAGACTGAGGTGCCCTCAGTCATCGTCATTGAGTAGCACGCCGTGTCGAGGGGCCTTAGTAAACATCCACTGACATCATGCTCCCCTCGAACGATCTCGATCCTCGTGGAATTTGATCGTGTCTTGAAAGACGGACGCTTTGAGTAGCCCATTCACTGATCTCGAGAGACAGGGGATTGGTAACAGGTTTCTTGGCGCTCGTCGGCGATGTTGCTTGTAGCCGCAATATGCCGAATCAGCAAAGTGACTTGTCCACAGACCACGGAAGTCATCGCAAGAGGCTCTGCCTCGGTAGTGGTGTTGCCGGTGACTCGAGGCTGACATCAGCTCTATCGATGTTTTACTACTGACTATACTGCAGCGGTGCAACCGGTTATTGCAATCTCCTATCATAGCTGAATTGAAATGGGAGCCATTGAAGAATGCGCGTTACGCCGCTACAGACCGTGTGAAAGTATACCAGTTTCTGGCTTATCTATTCATCTTACCTAGTTCATTGACGGTTTTATAGCCCTTCGCTATGTTTCAGATGAACGCCTTATCGCGGCAGCTATAGTGGATGGGTAGTAATGTTCTCGGAAAGCCTGCTACCTAAACTGCCTCTGCGATATCACTGCCATCTGCAGGGGCAGATGGTCGGTACTGGGTTCCATCGCTGACTTTCTGCCCTGCCCACGTTCTTCGACTTCTAGGCCACTCGCAGGACCGCAGGTAGTCTGTCGATTACTAGCTGACTAGTGACGAACGAGAGTATGTCCTGGCTTGTGTTTCTCTTCTGGCACCTGCAGACCGTCAGTGGCCTCATCGTTTCCTCCAAGACCCCGCCGTCAAGATTAGGGATCGGATTATGACCCTTTCCCCTCCTTTGTAATGCCTTCAACGTCTTCCCTAACGATTCGGTAGCCACAGAACTC
>QLPM01012002.1:0-15707 GCA_003314695.1 Albatrellus sp. MG142 | reverse complement strand
GTTATAAAGGTCTCTCACCGTTGCTTCTTCAGCAGATCCCCTACCCACTCGCCCGTACTCGTACTAACGACAGTCCATTTCAAACGACTCAACGTGCAGTAAAAATGGCTTCCCGTCCGATCTTCGTTATTGCAGGTGTGGGAAGCGGTAGAGGTGCGTTCCGAGTCACACCTGCACTCTATTTCATGCAATCCGTGACTTCCATTTCGTTTGCATATTTGCACAGGTACTGGAGGGGCTGCAGCGTACGCTCTTCTCATTTGTCACATCCCTTCTCCGAGGTGTTGACTTCATGTCGCAGTCGGGTCTTCTCTAAGGCAGGCTACCGCGTCGCACTAATTGCGCGGGGGACAGATCACCTCAAGAAACTATCAGACGAGATTAACCGGTCTGGCGGGGAGGTCTGTTTTTCGAAGCTGCCATGTAGTACGTATGGCCTAGAGCACTGACCACGATTGGCTTATGCCAGGCGGAGGGATTCCCCCTCGCAACGTACAATTATGCCGAAATCCATAAGGCATTCGAAGCCATTCGTGGTCGCTGGCCAGAGGTTGAGATCCGCGCTGCGCTCTTCAATGTGGGTGCCTCCGTCTGGAAGCCATTCCTTGATATCACGGAGGAGGATGTGGCGGCATCCCTCGAGGGCGGCGTCACCACAGCATTTTCGTTCGCGCGAGAGGCGATCCTGGCATTCAAGGACCTCCCGCTGAACGACGCAGGCAAGCGTGGGACGCTCCTGTTTACAGGAGCAACTGCGTCGATAAGAGGGAACGTCACGACTTCCGCATTTGCTGCGAGTAAGTTCGGCCTGCGCGCGCTGGCGCAGAGTTTAGCTAAGGAGTTCGGGAAACAGAATATACATGTGAGTTAGGACAGCATAGAACCCGTTATATAGACGTTGACGCACTTTCTGTTCCAGGTTGCTCATGTGAGTAAAATTACAGACATCATCTACTTTCAGATCTCCTTCTGAGCTTGACAATCTCATAGGCAATCATCGATGGCAGTATGTGTTAGATCGTTGGCATTCTTGATGTCCGTGAGTTAGCTGACGGGACCTGTTGTTTTAGGTATTCTTACCGAGCGTTACGTTGCAAATCATGACCCTTCTCTGCATGACAACGAGGACGTCAGGCTCAACCCAGAAAGCATCGCCAAGGTCAGTTGCCGACTGACTGCGGAAGTCATAAGAACCCAACTGACGCCATATGACGTGCATATAGTCTTACCTGTATCTTACTCATCAGGATCGCTCTGCGTGGACTTGGGAGATAGACCGTAGGCGCTTCTATCTTGATGTGGCAGAACGCATCTCACGTTTTCCCCCAGTCCGACCCGCGCACGAGAAATGGTAAATTGATTGATTGTCTCCTTCACAGACCCTTGGGCTATACTCTACGTATAAGGATAAATGAGATCGATTACATCTAAACGAAGCGAAGATGAAACTCTTCGGGGTTTTGTACGTTAAGCATCGAACGTTGCGTACATGGTAACAGCGAAGCAACTGTACTGTATGGAGTTTAAGCAAACGTGCACACGTGTATCATGGTTAATCTGACACAGTAGGTACGCGACTGTGTAACACGAGGGTTATTTTACCCGATACCAGGCTGAAGCCACTGGCATGGTCATCAAGTGGTGGGATTTAATCGATGACCCATTGCAGTCTGATCTTATCAGAAGCCCCAACCCTTCTTAAGTGGCCGATCAGGGATGTACTGGAGACAACTGGAGAAACAGGGGTGATTTGCTTTATCTCAAGTGCTAGAAAGTCTAACGAGCGATATTTAGGTCCAACTCCTCACTTCAGATACCATCGGACACAAACAACGGTCTTTATCGTGATGTTCAGAACTACAGTCAACAGTTACTTATACACCGACAAGCTTCTTCCTTATCTTCTGTCTCCCCACATACTAATTGAATAAAAAAGCCGGTGTATCTGTGAACCAGGGACACGCGGATGCAAGGATGTCGATACGAGACGGGAAGAATGCAAAGACAAGGGACAAGTTTGAACAAGCTTAAACCACACCAGATCTAGCGATGACGATAGACTTTGAAGTCTTGCCAGTCTGGCTGCCAAAGCTCTCGATCAACTTGACAACCTCCATGCCTTCTATAACCTCACCTGGACAGTGATTAAACATAAGTAGAATCAAGGCTACTGAAAGTGTTAATTACCGAAAACAACGTGAGCACCGTCCAGCCAAGACGTGACAACGGTCGTGATGAAAAATTGGGAGCCGTTGGTGTTCTTGCCGGCGTTGGCCATCGAGAGCAGACCAGGCTTGGTGTGCTTCTCAATGAAGTTCTCGTCTACGAAAGTATATATAAGTTTCTACACATCCGGTAATGAAATTTTGAGCACGCTTACCGGCGAACTTTTCCCCGTAGATGGACTTGCCGCCCGTACCGTTGCCCTTGGTGAAGTCACCGCCCTGGAGCATGAACTTGGGGATGACACGGTGGAAACTAGATTTCTCGTATCCGAAACCATTCTCGCCTGTCGCGAGCTCACGGAAGTTTCTTGCAGTCTTAGGGACAATGTGGTCGTAGAGCTGGAAAACAATACGCCCAGCAAACTGATTGTCGATCGCGATATCGAACTAAAAATCGATCGGCAGATGGGATAACATCAGTTCCCCAGAACAGGTGCTAGAGAGCACAGTGAAGCGGGACGACTAACAAAAACGTTGGCCATTTTTTACCGGAGGCAAAGGCGTGAGGTGAAGGACCAAGTAGTGATGGTGGAAGGTGGTGAGTGCAGGTGAGAGAGCCTGGATGGGGTCTATAAGGACCTCTCGGCGCTTGCCGATCGGAGATAATCTGCAGCCATCATCCGAGTCGCCATCTCCTCAGCGGTCTTCATTTGCATTCAGGGTCCCAAACGCGCATGTAACGTCAGCTGGTCTCCTATTTTACCGCCTGAGGGGATCTATTCTATTCAGACAGGAGTAGCGAGCCAGCCCAATCAGCTTCTAGTTGTTTGCCTCCTATCACTATCTAAATCGAACTTAATAATCGAAGGTTGTCTACCAGTCCGTCGATGATAGTTGTTGCATCGAAAACAACATCCGGCCTCTCACACGGCCCACTACCTGAGCATGAAGCTCGCAGACAATCGAGGATCGATATTCGATAATCAGTAGATAGTACATTTCTAGCCTTCATGAGAGTATCCAACCATCGATGATGTCAACTCGACCCTAACCTTGGTTCGAGGGCCAGTCAAGCCTCCACAACTCCTAGCGTCCTTTGCGTCGAGTGGCTCAAGACAACTACAATAGTACTTAGCAGCCCTTTAGGCGAATTTTGGGGACTGCGAGCATGGCCGGTAATTTTTCTGTGTCTAGGTATCTGTTAGCGCTGCGTCTTTCCATTTGCCAATGCAAAATTTGACATAGACGTTTCAGACGTCATTATTGGTTGAGAACGCAACAAGTCGACGTTGTCCATCGATGCCATCAACAACAGTCCAGCCACTGAACCAGTGGCATGCGAAATTCATCACCGCACCTTCGAGCAAAGTCAGGAGCGTAGCATGCGTCATTTCGAGTGACGCGGAGCGATCGTAAGTATCACGCGACTCAGTCCCAGCAAGCATTCCAAGAACGTCAGTGGCAGACTTGCTCCTTCCAGTCCCAGGAATGCAGTCTATTGAACATTGGGCAGTGCCTCATCGAAGAAGCTGCGGCATTTCTGTTTGGCTCTCCACCATTAGGCCCAAGGATCAACGACTTCCTAGATAGGCTGGGTGTTTCACTACTGATTTGAGAATTTTGTGAACGGCCAAAGCTATTGCATGTCGATTCGGATCGTCAACAACCTGTCAGTGTACTATGATGTGCAGGTACCAGTGGAACTGGAAAATATACGATGCTAATAAGTTACCGTAACAGCTGGGGGAGAGGAGTCCATGGGAAATGCCAACACATCCTTAAAGAGTGAGGAGGTGACTTTGTGTGCCTTAATGCTGCCGCTGATGAGAAATGGAACATAAGCTCTCGGTCCGAAAGCCAGTGAGAACCGCTACTAGTAAAGGCTTCCTGTTCTCAAGACCACAGCTTGCTCTCAACCACGATGAGCTCCACCTTGCGCCAGCGTGCCAACGCCTCTCAGCCGCTAGAAAGCGACGCTGCAAACGGTAGAATCGTTGAGCTGCGTTCTATCTTTGATCCCTCGACGTGCGTTCGAAAAGGGCTCTGTCCCGTGACCCAAATTAGGCACCAGGAAGGACCCTTGGAGAGCCACTCTCTCTACTTTGAGCAGCATGGCACAGGCTCAGAGAAGGTTATCATGATTATGGGGTAGGCCCCAGGTCTCGCACCGTCGAAAGCATGCGCGAAGCTGGGATGCTCAACACCATGTTTCTAACAGGCTGAACAGTTCGTCGTTCTCTTGGTCGCTTCAGGTAGCGTACTTCGGGCGCTCTCCGAGATACAGTATTCTCGTTTTCGACAATAGAGGCGTTGGCAACAGCGACACTCCCACAGGACCATATACGTGCGCCTCTCAGCAGACCGTATGTATCCCACTCCATACCATTTTTCTAATTCTTTTCCAGCACGAGTGGCATGGCAGAAGACGTGGTCGTTTTGTTAGACTACGTTGGTTGGACCAAGAGGCGCGACTTTCATGTCGTTGGATTTTCTCTTGGAGGCATGATAGCACAAGGTATCCCCCACCTGCACCGACGCATGGTGAAAACTGACGTGGGGCAAAGAGCTGGCAGCGCGTATACCGGAGCGCATGATTTCTCTCACTCTCGGAGTAACAACACCAGGAGGAGGTATATTGAACAATTTACCACCTGTATGTCGCCCCTGCTTCACTTCATAACGCACCTGCGCTCATTGAGCGCAGTGGAATGGCATTGTATCTCTCACAAGGTTCGGCACGATGTACCTCAGGCCCTGAGCTTGACATTGACTGGTTCTGCAGACTTGTTTTTACCCATGACATCGAATCCGAAATTTCGCTTATCCTTAACATGACCACGACCGCCGATTGGCTTAACTCCCCTTCAGAAAACGACTCAGAGGGCCGGACGAACCGCGAGGTCCAGACAGGGGTGCGGTGCTCTGTCATTGCACCGACTGAACATATGCTGTAACTTCTCGACAGCTGCTTCGTTCCCGACTAGAAGCCGTTCGACCACAGAAACTTATGGGCGTTCTCTCACAGATGTGTGCCGGCCTGACCCACTGTGTCACCTCAGACAGGCTACAGCGCATATGCGCGTCGATACCAAAGGTATTGGTTGTGACAGGCGACGAAGATAATCTTGTGCGCCCATCGAACTCGATCCGCTTGAAGAACAGCATGCCAGACGCAGAGCTGGTGGTGTGGGAGAAGACGGGCCACGGCCTGCACTTGCAACGCGTCAAGCTGTTTCATGCCCTTATGGAGAGGACATTCGCGGAGGGCAGGGCTAGGGTTGCGACACAGTCATAGGTGTGGCCTTTAGATATGTTAATACCGTACGATTACCACGTACCATACGCTGCAGCGAGGGAGGAGATGGTGGGTATCTCATACTGCGCATTGAGCTATGACTATGCACATGTTATTTTAGACCAGGCATCAGCAATCTGTGCAAACGTTTACGGGAGCTGTGACACTCGTTGTATGACCACGCATCGTGAGAGGATCAAAGATGAATGATAGCGTTCCACTGCACGCTCTTAGCGACGGGCTGCCTAGTGGGACGATGCTGGGCAGTCTGGCTGAACCGCAGGTACGATTGTGGTAAAATAAAATAAAAATAAAAAAACTAGGACCATATTGTGACAAGTAGAATTGATACAGCGGATAGTGAAAGCAACGGATACAGCGAGGGATATTGTTCGGTCAACTTCGATACGGATAGCGAAAGACGGTAAGGAAGGTGATCTTGTTTTTCAAGCGGTGCGAAAGGGAGTGTGATGCCGTGAGGCAGAGGATAGATGCCGTTGTGTGGTCCGGGAGTGAAAGTGTTGGACGTCGATGAAGTTAGGAGCGCAGCACCGCGAGCAAGATCACAACGATGATTAGAACAAGGACGAGCAGCACTGCAGCCGCAATTAGGCTGCGGCGTGCCCAGCGGACCTCGACCTCACGCAAGCGTGCAAGAAGCGCAACACGCTCCACCTCAGACTTGGTGGACTCCCAGTCTTCAGGTGCAGACAGTGGCGACAGCAGGATGATCGCGGAAAGGAACCACAGCGGCGGGAAGACTGTGCCGTGGGTCACGTCAGCATGTACATCTCACGAGAACATAGATGGAGAGGCTTACAGAATCCAAACTTGAAGAAGTATTCTGCGAGAGTGGGGAGCTCAACTTCAGCAGAAGAGCGCTGCTCGACAGCCTGCTGCTCGAGGTCGGCATATGAGGGTAATTCGCCCGTACCAGAGCCCAGTACCTCGTCGTCCTCGTCGTCCGAGAAGTGGGACAATGACGGCACGGAGAGGTGGGTGGGAGGCGCAGGAAAAAAGTTGACGTATGGAGGAGGCGCGGCAGCAACCACGCATGGGACAGAGCGATCGTCGTGCCGACTGCCAAGAGTGCCGCGAGTACGCGAGGATGATGCAGTGCTGGTGGACGGTGCAAATGAAACACCGAAGAAGTCGTCAATCGCGGACGTAAGCGAGCCAGACGTTAGCGTCGGCGTGGTGTGCGGTGCAGCGGTGTGTGCGGGAACCGGAACGCGGGGGCTCGAAGACAAAGACGCGTGCGGTGAAGGGAGAACGGCGCAGGAGCTGGAGACAGGAATCTGGGTCGCCGACGACCGAGCTACAATGTCCGAAGGGGCGGGTAAGCGCCAGGAACCGATAATAGTGCGAACGGTGGAAAGGGCCATTGAGGAACCGTGAGTCGCTGATCGGGGAAGGGTGGGGGGCGATGTATCTGAGGCGGGGAGGCGGGGGAACAGCTGCATAAAGGCACATTGTTATATAACTGTGGTTACTGTGGTTACTATAGTTAGGCGGCGGCAACAGAGATTGGCAAGGACCCGGTCAGTAGGAAAACTGGGGCACACAACGGACCTACAAGCACGCAGGAAACCTGGACCTACAAGGACCTACATAATTGAGGCCGTGGGAATATCACTTTCAACCGTATCTTGTTGGAAGTCGTTCAGAATTAATGCACAAGATTGTCGCAGGTGGGTTGGATCGGTCAATGATTTGTCGATGAATACTACATGAGACCAATGGACCTCCGGCACACCGCATCACTGACTATGCGTCTGTGCACCACTGATCGAAATTAGTGCGGAAGAGCGTATACACGCATAGTATGCGAGGCGGGGAGATTAAGGCAATGCGACGAAGTTAGAAGGTGATGTAAATAAAATCCGTTGTATACAGCTATGAGCTATTGAAAAGTCGACCATAGGTCCGAGCGCCATTCGATAGAGGAGACGAGACCACAGATGAATTGTATATTTACGATCCCCAGAACATCCTGCGTTATACCTGGGTCTAATAATATCACCTATGGTTTGCTACGACCCCAGTGTGGTGTTCGCTAGTGCGACTACTATAACGTGTCGCATGCTCAAATGGAGCTATTTTCCCAAACCTTTGGTACAACACTCACCAAGACATGTATAGAACAGGTACACACGTACCTTAGATGGATCGACACTGAAGAGTGACCGGAAGTCTATTTGGCACACCTCCCGTGTTACTTTGGCGGGAGCCGTCCCGCAGTCCATTCCGTAGCCAGGTAAGCAGTGAGATGAACCGGCAACTTATTGGCATGGTGCTCAGGTCAAGGTGTCCAACTTCTGGGAACGTTTCTCATCGAGTGAAGTATAATTTTAAATTGTATCTTAAACGCATAGCATATTGTGTACTTACGACCGATCATGATGATGTTCTCACATATGACACGTCGAAAAAAGCGGACTAGTGGGCAGGACTTCCGAAACGCATGATAACCAAAGCAGATTCCAGACGGAACATAGACCAACCGTGACCCAGCGGAGTCTTCACTGATAGTTCACTGCAATTGAGTGTTACAACATGGCATAGATTACACTGCTGTATGCCTCATTTAATCCGGATTATCTCTGCGCGACATAAAAAAATCAGGGCGAACAGACCCGGTTGTGACGTGCAACGCCCCTGATGGGTCATCAATATACAAAACTGTAGTGTCGGCCAGTCAGATTTGAGGCAAAGTCACTGAGTACACTGAATACAGTCACAGTATTCGAAATTCGGCGAGTCTTCTCCGATCCCGTAGCGAAAACTGGGGACATGCATGATAGTATAGCTAGGTTCAATATATGACAGTGCAGTAAGTTATAATGAGAGAAAATAGAAGGGAGTGATCCGAAGTAGAGCACCACGGTAGTAGCTACTTGTGCGGATCGTACACTTTGTACATATCTATATAGATCGAACAGTCCCGCAACCGTCAGTGGCTTCAAAGCTCGCTCAACTAAGATACAAACCAGTAGAGTCAACAACAGTGACAATGAACACCGTCTACCCTGCGATAAACAATTCACAGTGTATCACAGCCGTAACCATCGCCAAAAAATGTCTCGCAGCCGAAACGTCGTCGTCCCTCCCAGCCCATGGCGGCATCGGCAAGGCGTGATCTTGTTCATCTTGGACCAACCCGCATATATGCCTACACTGCATCTCCCACTCGTGTCTGCCTGGAATCCCACCTCATGATAAACATATATCCTCCACGCACGCCCTGCCTCCTGGAGGCGGGGGCGCACTAAAGCGAGCGTAACCCCGCCACCAGATGGAGTAAATTTGGTACCACGACTGCAGTCTAGCAGACCAAGGCCATCCACCATATCCACAGAGTGAGCGTCAGGGAGACGTCCAGTCAACCACGCTAGGACACTTCATTTATGCGGAAGTCCAGTTGCATGCTCGGTCCTGTGGGGGCAATGACACAATCAGCACGGAAGACAATTTCTTGTACAATACCAGGGACGAACCAGCGTGGACGAACTCACCGTCAATGACCTCCTCAGCGCCTGGGTTCGGCGTCGAGAACGCAGTTATATGGGTGCTTGTGTCTGGATCCGGCAGAGCGAAAGTCGACATCCAGTACTCGTCTGACTGCGCGGGTTGCGTCGTGCTTAATGTGCTCGAAAACGACTTCTGCAGCTTTGGGTCGCGCAGATTGAGCATCAACCGGGAGGCCATTGTCACAGAGATGCTGCTCTGTGTGTCAATCTGGGGGCCATGGCCAGTACGAAGAGAGACTCACACGTTGGAGAAGCTGAGCGTGGCAGCTTTCAAGCGCGGCTAGAGAAGAGTCGTCGTTGAGCGGCGGCAGAGAAGAGAAATTCCATGCTTACAGAAGCTATCTAGCATGCCCGTTACGTCGGTCCGCTGATAAGAAACTAGCGAAAGTGGAAAGGAAGTATACACGCACAGAGAACATAAATACGGTCGCCAAATTAACTAAAAGGATGGTACTATTGCGATGGAAACCTAGTCTGTCTTCCAAAGCGATGACATGGAAGCGGAGGCACTCACAAATAATACAGTGCACCTTCACGTATTGGATAATACACGTCAGACCAAACAAAGATACGCCTGTCGACGACAAGCACTTACCGTCCCGAACCATGAGCTGCACTATCGGGCCCTTACGGTGTTTCCTACTTATCTCCCAAGCCTTGTATACCGTTAGGCCAAAGATGACTGTGTCAAATACAAGCAACGCCACAAAGGCAGCTGCGATTTCTGCCACACGACTATCAGCCCCAGAGACAGCAAAGAGAACAGCGACTTACGAAATCCTCTGTAAGCCACGCACACACGTCAGACTCGACCACTCACACAAACAATCTCAAACTAGGGACGACGTACGAGTTGTTACTGAAATTATTCGGGTCCGTGTACAGAGCTCGAACCCTCTTTACGGTGAGGTACTATTCACGAGCGCCAAAATAAGTACGCTGCCAGAAACCACGCATGCATAGGACGACAAGTAAAAGCGTACTCACGCAGCTCGTGGCGATCGAGGTGATGACGAAGGCGATACATACCCAGAGAATATACCGATTGCTATCGTACAGAGCATAGACCCTCAGTATGAGTATCCCTGCATGCGTCCCCGGTGGATTGCAGATAAGTCATTGACAATACGGTTGCACATACCCAGGGCACTCACCCGCAATGAATACCTGCAGTACCGTCACTAGTGCTGAATGGTATGTTGACATATTCACGAGCAGTGTCTGTCCGCATGCCGTGTCACCGACAGGGAAAACATTCAGATAAACCAGTGCACTCGGAAAATGCTCATATATAAAACAACATAGAGCAAGACCAAAAACACGAACCTGCTGAAACCCGCCCGCTTGAGGGTCCAGGAACGATTGGTACATGACGGGTAAGTGCCCTAGCAACGCACCGTACCGGTTGAGGAAGAAAAGCATGGGCCCGTATGTAAACGAGACTTCCACCCAGTACCGCTCGACCTCCATTGGTAACGTCAGCAAATAGTCATAGTACAGGATGACTGTGCGAAGCGGGCTCGGTCAATGCCTCACGAGAGCAGGTGAGGGCACACCCACCGAAGGAGGCGCTGCTGAAGCCGATGCTGAAGAGGCTGGCCCTGTAAGCAGGCATGCCCATCGATATTTAAGATGGTGTTGTCGGATATGAGACTATCGGACGACGTACGATGACATTGCGTTGATGTCGGGCGCGTCATAAACCTGCGTGTGCAGGAAGAGGTGAAGAGACGACGAATGGAAAGTAGGAAAGATGCAGCGAAGAAGATATATATGGAGAAGCAATCTAGGGACGTCCGCCTGCTTCAAGGTTTACTTGGTTTCAAGGCGCAGGCGCAACAGCCGAGGGTACCACGATGAAGGTCGATAGATGGTGAGACGAGGGGTCGATAAACAGGGAGCGTGTTTCAGAATGAGCGCAGGAACGGAGTGTACGAAGCGCGAAGCGCGAAGCGCGAAGCAGAGGAACGCGAGGTGACGGTGACCTGATGATGACCGCGGGAAGGTGCACTGTTTAAACTGCTTATAATAAAAACAGCCCTATGTATTTTTTTGCATGGGCTTTGGAGCCGGGAAATCAAATTCAACCTTGGGTTAGCGTTAAAAGTTAGCGTGCCTAGCTTTGAAATGGGTCCTCGACCCTGTGCCCGGCTGGGCAGGACATTTCACAAACTCGGCAAGAGCTGTGGTGTGCAACCTTGATTAGCTGAGACACGACGCAGAGCAGACGGAGCACATCTTTCCCCCTCACAGACAATTCATAGCTTACAGGACAACCAGATGATGAACGCTGTAAAAAGAGAGAAGAGCGTTCCTAATAGTGACGATATACCAGTCCGGCTGACTGACGGGAGCACGTGGCTTCCGATTCCGTGGATCGATTAGGAAATTAAAGCACACCGTAGTTATTGCTCCCGTGCAAAACGCCCACATCACGACTTAAATATCCGACCCAATGTGACGGGCGTCGATACAGCTGATTACAAAAATTGAGGTATCGGTGCCACCTGGCCACTTGACTTTGCGATTTCTGGCTGTACCTTATTTTTTCGGGGCCCGCTCGACAGGATCAGGGAGCACGGATGGAGACCGGAATTTTTTTGGACTATGAAGAGCGGTACTGATTTCATCAGAGATATTATGTGAGCGAGTTCGAACAGATAGATCATACATTACTCAACGTCATGGGCTGACATCTTCAGCTCTGCGACTCACCCACCCGACATGTCCATTGCCTGCCCGAGTGAACCGGGATCACTTTTTCGCAGCGTATCCAGCGCCCCTTTGAAATTGTCCGTCAACGCGACTGCATGTGTTTCCTCCACGATGGCACCGATGCCAGTGCTTCCCCCGCCAGCTTGCGCATCCATGTGTTTCGAGCGTGCGATAAGCTGTGAGAGCGCCCAATTTGAATAGCCTGCCTTGCCCGTCTCCCACTGACGTTTGCCTGGGTCAGGCAGCGGGACCTCCGCCTGGGAGACGTCGATCGGCTCAAGCGCAGAGACCGTGGAGAACAGAGCGGAGAGGGCCTCTGGCATTTTTTCCAGACTCTGGAGTTGCGCATGCTGCAGGTAGCCAAGCTGCGCAAGACGATCCGAGGCGTGGCGCGCCTTGCGCGATGAGATGCGTACAGCACGCTTATAGAGACGCTGCAGACGACGTTGCTAGAGCAGGGTCAGGCTCGCTATGCGTGTGCGTGGAGTATGTACAGAACTGAGATTACATTGTCGATTTGACGACGGAGGTCCTCAATCTCGCTGAGCAGCTCGGCCTCTCTCTCTGGCGGTTGGTTAAAGTCCAGCCCCTCGTGGTGCGGCGCGACAATGGGCAGGTCGGCTGGAATGGCAAATATGTTGCGGAGAGACCACGCCTCAAAGAAGTCGAACGCGATGTCGGTATGAAACTCTAAGAGTGTCTGGAACGCGACGAGGCCCTGCTCAAGTTCTTGTGTACTGTCCCACTCTGAATCGGCGTCAGATCGGTTGTCAGCCCATCGAACGATGAAGCCTTCCATGGCATCGACTGCGTTACCGATACCATCATTAGCGATATTTATGATGTCGTCGAGCAGGAAGTGTGGAGAAAAAGAAAGCAGTTCAGGTAGGAGAACAGATGGTACAGTCGGTTGAGGACCACTGGCACTTTGTGGCTCCATATCAAAACACGCTCGTGGGAATCACGTCCCCATAGAACACGCTCACGTTATCGTTCCTCTATGGTCACATAGCGGTCACATCTCTTGTCAATTGGTCACATGCTTTTGCTTCCGGCCTCAGCCGGAATTGACGTGTGCGTCCGCTCTGACTAACGCCAGTCCCTTCTCAACTACAATCGGACAACGATTTGGGGCGAACGACATGAAACTGGACCTTCCACGAGGTCCTCTCTGAGTTTCACATCATTACGCTAGTCTTGCCGACACACCTCGGCCGCCGTCTACACACGAGCACTTGTCCATTCGATTTGTTTCGGAGTCTACAGTACGCTATGCGTCACCAGTGGACATAAGGGGCCCGTAAGATTGTAGTCTTCCGGTAGAAGATAGCCATCTTGGGCTGCCCCCGGCAGGGGGTGACGGGATATGCGCATGCTATTCTGTTATGTTGTCGAATAGGCCCATAAGGTCCTCGTATGTTGGCGCATACAACGTATCTTCCATCAGAGAAGCTTCGAGAGCCCATATGACAGCGTCGCCTCCCGACGCTCCGATGTCCTACAAAGGTGCATGGCCCGACGAGGCATTGTCCTTTCCAAGACATCACGCAATAGTACTATATGTACCATCTGCACACTCATGTCGCTCTTGTGTCGCACACCCACCTACAGGTAACTCCAGGTTTTCCCCCTGCCTGCACAGGTATGCCTCCTCGCGCACACACGACCCTTAATCTACATTGCAGATACACAGCCGGACTTGCTGCGCGCCTCTTTTGATATCAGCACTAGTCCTCTCCTGCATACGTCCACTTCTGCAGGCTCCCCTGTGTTTCACCAAGATGCGCTAGGTCTCCTCACTACACCGAAGCGCATACACATTAAGGTTGCTGCTTCTACTTCTCGGCATTCGATGCTACACCATACTCGTTGCTCTCGAGCTTCGAGCTACCAATCCCCGCCGGACCACACGGACAAGAACAGGCACGATCGACTAATTATCAGAATACTCGAGCATCCGGTATATCAAATCTTCCCTGAAGCAGAAGCGCTGTCGGCAGCCAGATCCCTGCCATCTTCCAGCCATCGTGCCCACGGTAATATTTTAATGTCCCTTTCCGACCGTTGCCCTTCCGGCTGTCGTGACGGGGATTATTCGCCAACATAACATTTCTCCGGAGTCCAGGAGCCAATCTGGCAAGTCTGCCGTGCATCTTTTCCTTGATCCACCCCGGTTCAACATCCACTGGGCCCGCACCGCCTCACAGATTCAGACCCTCTGCAGTCCTTACCGGCGGCCACGCCTGGACCTCGGTGATCCTGCCCGAGCCCGTGCCCACATGGAGTTTCGCAACAGACTTCATCCTGCCCTGTGCACTTCCATGCGATCCATGTCTCACGAGCCGTCGTCAAGCCCCGCTGCGCAGTCCCCCATGGACATTTCTGGTCCTTCGCCGACTGCAGCGCATCCCCTGCCACCCGCTAGCCAAACCCCACTGACCCTGCAGTCCCTCAGAACACTCGACTATAATTAACGCGGTGACCCGGCCTGGACCCTTCTCGAGCGTCTTTTCTCCCACACCACCTGTCCCGTTAGCAACTCACCACCAGCACCACCGCGATCTGACCCTTTACTTACTCAACCGCACTATACTATAATTAGTATTGGGGGGGAAATTAAGTCGCCGCGCCAAGCAATTCTACACCCTGGCAATTGCCAGGCAATCAATCGCTAGGTATCCAGATGAGAACATGGCAAAACATGGCAAAACATGGGCTGCACCGATGGATTTGGGCGGTGTTGTAGCCTATATTGAGCATCTTTGCGTCCTTCACTATTGTGCTGCCCTTCTGCCCAACTTTACAAAGTCAATAATAAGTCTAAATGACACTTCTTTGACTGCATATGTCATCTTTCTAGAAACAGTTATGTACATTGTGACAATTGTCTGTACCTACACATCATTGACACTAAATTTGCCTTAATGCTTGCACACATTGGACAGGAGGCTCAAAAATGCCAGGCTGAACGAGGTGTTGACTAGCAGCATTCAATGAGGATGTTACCATGCATAGATAGCAGCAAGCTGGGGGTCAGACATGGGACATTGCAGCTTTGCTTTCATGAAAGGTGTCTTGGGCATGTTGTAGCTACCTACTATCAACATTATATACTACATATACCTCTTAGTGTAGAAACTAGAATACAATTTCGCCATTTTGCCATGTTTTGCCGAGGGTGGAGATTGCCACCCCTCCTGGCAATTGGCGACTTCTGCCTTGAAATCATTTTGCCCCCAACACTAACCACAACATCAGCGAGCCCCACCAAATCCAAATTTCCCCCTTCCCCCCAGCACGGGTGCCTCGTGTGTTGGAGTGGCAAACTGGCGCATGTACGCGTGCACATGGTTTGTTACCGTACGTTATTATTTGTCTCAGCCGCACTCTGCAAATTTGTCAGTACTATACAGTTCCGAACCTTCTTTCGTTGATCTCTAGTGCAGAGATGCTTTCCCTCAGTCATTATGGATATGCTTGACTGAGGCTGTGCTAGGCATCTTTTCATGGTAGTAGCAACCTGGGATCCACGATGGGATTTTCAATATCATGCTCATGATCCTGCTGTGATGACCTGCATGCTGCAGTACAGTCAAAATTCTCATAATGCATTGCTTTGGCCAGGAACCAGCTCCATCTCAGCCAAATTATGCACAGATTCTAACTTCACATAATGCATGGGGAATTTACCCATTATGCATTACTATATCTACCATTTTTGGTGATTGATGGCGCTTTGCCTTGATTTGTTTACCACCTCATTGACACTAAACTATATAGAGTATATTGGTGGTGATGATGAAATCATTGTGGCAGCCATTTGCATGACAACAGGTGTGTTGGCAAGTGATGATGAGCAGACAGATGACAAGGGGGATGATGCTGATGAAGGAGGGTATGGAGCTCTGTGAGAAACTCGAGAAGTTTTGCATACTTTGTTGGAGTAGCAAGCCGTGTTCGGTGAAGATTTTCGTATGCACGTTTTATTTTTTATTTCTTGTT
>QLPM01011965.1:0-13090 GCA_003314695.1 Albatrellus sp. MG142 | reverse complement strand
TGCCTGCGGGTCTTGCAGAGTCTTTCGACAGACATGTGCCAGATTGGGGACCCATCGCTGTGTAACCACGAGGTCGCTGATCTGCCAATCCGAATTGGAACGCATATTCCTTTTTATGTCCAATATGCCTGTCGACATTGGGCATCTCATTTGTCAGACGGGGATATTCATAATTCGATGTTGTGTCTTCTACTTGAGTTTTGTTTGGGTCAATTGCTGAATTGGTTGGAAGTGATGAGTTTGCTGGGGGAGTTAGGTGGGGCGATGACTGCGCTGCGAACCGCGCACAGGATAGTCAAGGTGCGATTTTTCATTATCTTTGCAATATTGTCTAATAAAGAATGCTAATTCGAAACAGAAATCGTCGCCTCCGCAGACCGAGATTCTCAACCTCCTCGACGACTGTGCAAGAATGACCAGACAGTTCTACCCCGTCATTAGTGTAGCCTGTTTGCAGCTTTACCATGGCGTCGTCCCATTCCTGCCTCTCCAGTCTCGACTATCACAAGTGTACAGTCCGAAGTTACAATCTTGCATCGATGTCAAGACAGGACGAGACCAGACATGGAGCCTATCTATCCGTGTACTGGAAGGACATACTGAAGCGTGTCATTGTGTCGCCTTTTCTCCCGATGGCGGGCGACTGGCATCTGGTTCAAGGGACGCAACGATCCGGCTATGGGACGTATCGACCGGGGCTCTTCTGCAGATCATGAAGGGCCACGACAACATAATCCTAGCAATCGCGTACTCACCCGATGGGATTCTCATTGCGTCAGGTTCATATGACCATACAGTCAGAATCTGGGACGCAGCCACTGCTTTGCAAGTCAAGGTTCATGCCGAACATTTACAGCGAGTTCAATATGTCGCGTTCTCTGCCGATGGTCTACACGTTGCGTCTGGGGACAGCGACGGGAAGGTCCATGTCTGGTCTACGGACACTGCTGACAATTCTGTCAAGGTGCTGTCAACACGTGGAGCGGTATTATCGCTGGCATTCATAAACCTAGATCGACTGATGGTCGCATCAACTGAACTCATAACAGTCTGGGAGCTGCAATCACAGTCCTTCACCGAGCAGTATTACGGTGGTCGGCATGACCGTCTTATAGCTTTCGCCATGTCACCAGATAAGAAGATTGCGGTATCTCGGTCCCGTGGCATGCTTTGGTTGGGTACTGTTTGGGATGCACAGAAATGGACACAGCAAAGAACTATCCGTCTTAGCCCGCATGCGTCCTTTTCTATTGGCGATACATGTATCCCTTTTATCCCGTTCACTTTCTCGCCAGACTCGGAACACCTGGCGACTATTTCCCGTTTCTATACTGCCTCCTGCATGGTCTTGGATACCCGGACTTGGAAGATAACTCACTATTTCCGAGGACATGGTAGGACTGGCGATATCATGGCTATCCAGTTCTCTCCGGACAAATCACTTCTGGCGTCGGCATCTAGCGACACCAACGTACATTTGTGGGACTTGGATACCACCAAGTCGTCGCGCAATAATCCCTTCACTGTGATCACTAACTATGCATTGTCGTCACTGGGAGCTATCTTTGCCATCAAGTCCGATTCCTCCTATTGGTTGGGACATATCGAAGTTCGGAAGGTAGAGTCGAACAAGCTGATGTGGACGCAGCGCAATATGCTACGATCCAGGACACCTGAAGCAATGGTGGTGTCCCCGAACGACAAGCTTCTCGTGCTATATGGGACGTGGAACAATCCAGAAGTCTTATTTAGTACTGGATTCAGCATCCATGATGTCCGTATCTTCGACTTCCAGTCTGGTCGGCTGTATGCCAGACTCAAGCGCACCTTCCAGACAAGAATAACATCCGTCTCCATTCGTTCCGACAACAAACAGGTCGCATTTGGAGGTATACATGGAAAAGTAGAGCTCTGGGACCTTAACAGCCGCGCCTATGTGTGGGAATCACTCGTCCTGGGAGAGGGCGACAGAGCGATCACTTGCGTAGCAGTTTCTCCACAGAACGACCTGGTCGCATGGCTGGGAGAGCAGTCCTTTGGCCTGCTGGACACTATCTCAGGTAAAGAAGTTATCAGACAGGTCCCTGATGTCAAGTCGGGCCAATCATACCTCGCATGGGCTGAGGATGGAACACGGTTACTGACGAGTGAAAGGCGGGGCATCGTGCGTCTCTGGGACGTGGCATCGGCAAGATTAAGTAGGCAGGTTCTCCTGGTCTTTGAGTGCGATACCTCGCATCGTACGACATTCTGCTCCTTTTTCGACAGCCACAGGTTCATCGTCACGGATCATGGCCTCTTCCCCATACCCGTCCAATACCGTCCGCCATGCGCCACTGAAGACCTCGTACCTCCGTCGCTGGAGACGCTGTTGAGATTGCGAGAGGACGGCTGGATCTGGCTCGTCCAAGAGGGGAAAGCCGACCAACGAGTATGCTGGCTCCCACCAGCATATAGGCCAATAGAGCCAACACCCAATAGGAATATCACTACATTGCGGGATAGCGTCTGGCTGGTGACAGAGTCTCACCGACTGGTGATACTTGATGTGAAGAAATGGCTCAAAAATGTAAACTCTGACTCGTAGACGGACTCTTAAATAGCTTGCTGTATCATAGGACGGACACTGTGGATAGGTCGCATTTGACTTTGAATACGTTACATTTGAATGAGATCATGCGTCGTTGCACCACTCGAGGGAAGTTGAGGCCAATGTCCTTTGGCCTGCTAGATGCCATCTCAGGCGAAGAAACTATCAGACATATCCCTGACGTTAAGTCGGATCAATCATACTTCGCATGGTACGAGGATGGGACACGGCCGCTGACGAGTGAAAAGCACGGCGAGATCAATCGGGCAGGTTTACCTGGTCTTCAAAAGCGATACCTCGCATCGCACGACATTCTGCTCCTTCGATAACCACAGATACATCGTCACGGACTACGACCTCTCCCCCGTACCCACCCACCTCCACGTGCCGCAGACGACCTTCCACCTCCCTCTCCGAAGGCACTATTGAGTTTGATAGAGGACGGCTGGATCTGGTTGGGAAAGGCGCTGGCGAATATGCTGGCTCCACCGGCATACAGACCTGTAGAGCCGAAACCCAACATGAACATCACAACTTCACATAATAGTGTCTGGCTGGTGACAGTGTTTGGCCGACTTGTTGTATTTGACTTAATGAATGTTGGAGTGGCAAACTGGCGCATGTATGCGTGCACATGTTTGTTACCGTACGATACTGTGGATTTGTCAGTACTGTACAGTTTTAGAACGTTCTTTCGTTGATCCCTAGTTCGGAGATGTTTCCCTCAGTCATTCTGGATATGCTTGACTGAGACTGTACTAGGCATCTTTTCATGGTAGTAGCAACCTGGGATCTATGATGGGATCTACAATAAAGAAGTGGTTAGAAAACTTGAAGTCTGACACATCGATGCACTTGTAGGTCGTTTCCTGCACCGTGCTGTGCTTCTTCCAGATACGCAGCATCTGTCAACATTGTTAATTTGATTCCGAGTGAATGACTTAGTCCATCGCTGAATTCTGTGAGAGAAGTGGTCTCAGAGCTGGAGACCAGCGTGAATGTGAGAAAACTGGTCAGGTATCGAGCATAATAGTTTGATGTTGATACAAGCAAGTAGCTGATAGTTGCCCGTGACTGCGGTCGTTCCATCCGGTGCGTACCTTGTGTGCAGATCGAACGACTCGGAACAGACAGTGAATTGCAATTGTAAGTTTGTAGTCTCCCTTGATCAGTTTAAGATAGATGGTGAGAAAGTAGTCGACAGACCACGCACGTTCAAGGTCTTATCTTAGAGTCACGACATGATAAATCGAGAGGCTGAATGAGTCTGGTGTTGGAGTGGCAAACTGGCGCATGTACGCGTACACATGGTTTGTTACTGTACGTTGTTATTTGTCTTCAGCCGCATGCTGCGGATTTGTCAGTACTATACAGTTCCGAACCTTCTTTCGTTGATCTCTAGTGCAGAGATGCTTTCCCTCAGTCATTCTGGATATGCTTGACTGAGGTGAGATAACTGTCATTACTGTTATGTTATTGTTGCTTATAGTTACTACAGGCTGTGCTAGGTAACTAATAATATAGTCATTCTGGATATGCTTGACTGAGGCTGTGCTAGGCATCTTTTCATGGTAGTAGCAACCTGGGATCCACGACGGGATTTACAATATCTGGCAGTATGAAGACGTGTGCCAGTGTGGCATGAATGAGCAGCTTGAAAGTACTGCCTAGATTTCCGGGAATGCATGGAACGATCTGTTGTGGATAACAGCTGCATGCGCCATCACTTTCTGATACCCGTGTGCATACGCGTACTGACGCGAGACACTGCCTGTCGTTACGACCCGCTACGGATCATCCGGGTTTTCTGATGCAGTATACACATAATTACTGTAGTTCTACTACATGACTTTCTCCCTCACCTTCAAATACGATCAATAGAATACCCTTAGGATTAATCTGTGTCGCATGTATATTAATATTGGCTTGATCTTTCCTGACTGGATGCACACGAAACATTGAAACAACCGTGGGAAGCGACGGATCTAGAGATAACCCCAGCAGGCATTAGTCTGCCTCTTTCATACATGACCCATCCCCTCTCTTTATTGTGTGATTGCCCTGTTCCTATCACGGACATTATATCGACTTAAACATGATGCGAGAGGCCTGCACTCACATATCTCCTCGGACCCCCACCTCCCTCCAAACGAACCTACTCCATGTGACAGTCCTCTTATAGTAAATACAACCTGGAGGAAAGGAGCGCGTGGGCGAGCGGAACAGGCATGTTCAACACTTAATACCTAGAGAATGGTTGGCAAGTCGGGTGGGTACTGAGCCCGAGTTTGTATCCATTAGCTTAGCAGTTTGACCCACATATTTTCCAGTCACAGGGGACTGACTGTATTAAGTTCTCATGACGAGTGTCCGCGATACGTGACGAACATGAACTCAGTCTGGATGAGTGCCCCTGGGGCTGCAAAACTGTTATAGTGTTAAACACCATACAGTAGTTATACGGCTCGAAGACCACCGCAGCTGCACTTATGCGTGAAAGCACTAGCAGTAATAGCACTGTCGCGTGACGAGATTCTATAATATTTTGCGACGACCGCAGGACTGCAAGATTCTAATCGGTGGCCGCCGATCGCCATGACGCAATGCAAGATTGAGATCCACACTGATCACAAACGCGTAATCGAACAGAATACAAATTACCTGCCCACCTAACAGTTGTGCAGTGGCTATACAATTTCATCATCGAGCCAAGAACTGAGAACTCGGGTCAAACACAGCGAAAGAGTACCGTATGCTTCACGTTCTTTTAAAGTGCGTCGGGTACTTTGGACGCCTTATCGAATGCACGGTCAACATCCTTCTCCTGCTTGTAGGCGTCTACCTTCGCTCTTCTGGTGCGGCTGGATACATTCTTCTCGTCATGCTGCATTTCTTTCACCAGTCCTTCAGCCTCGCCTGACAACAACATTGGGCCTTAAGAATCTCGATCGTGGGCGAAATAGAATACGTGCCTTTGGGAACTTGAGTGGAGATCTCGGATTGCTCTGCATCTCTGTCCTCCTTTACCGCAGTCAAGCTGGCATGCTGCTTGCCGGCCCCGCTGGCCGAGTCTGTGACCACGTCCAGGGCGTCACTGTATGCTGACATGTCCGAACTGTCGTCCAGAAGCGGATTGTAGGGTGCATCTCCAATGGAATCTCCAGTAGCGCGGGCAGACATATTACTTCAAGAATGGTAAAAGAGAGATAAGAGGCAATAACAAGTGGTGGTTGAAAAGAACTTGCAGTTAACGAGCAAAAGTCGGGGTCATATATAGCAGGCGCTTTGACATCACCGGGATAGATGTCGTCTTGGTGGACATGGCTGGGACAGAACTGACGTTGGCATCCATCCACGTCAGACGGAGTGCACCATAGGTCAGCACGATCGGCACGTCTCTGTAACCCTGGCCTGCATCTACAGCGAGAGATAATAAATAGTTATAGCATCTGGACAGGCACTACATGTGCACACGAATTACCAGAAGGTGTAGGATGTGGGCATGTAAGGTAGGGGCACTTATAGGTTCGTCGCATTATGCGCTTTTCTAAAGGCCATGGCTTTAGTCTCCTACTGATCGGGAATATGGATATCCACGTCTGTCGTCTGGAACGACTCGTATAGATAGATAAGGCCGAAAAAAAAGAATAAAGTGGCACCACCAAAAGTAACTGATGAGGAACATAAGTAGTTAGCGTCGCACACCCGCCATAGCGAGGAGAGCCATACCATGCTTGGCAGATATTTTGGTCGATATATAACGGCCTCCAATTACGGCCAGTGCTGTGCAACATGCATGACCGATAATAGTTCCGATTGTCACGAGGTAAACGTTCTGTATAACCACACGTGAGATTTCGCAAAGGCCACACAATTTGTGCGTTGGGCACGTACATGTGCTGCAGCCAGAGCGATAGTCGCGATTTGGCTGCGGTCACCCCATTCCCCTAGGAAAGTCAGCACAAAGGACTGCACGAAGACAGGGCCAAAGAATAGACTAGACAGATTCCGAAGGCCGTTGAAAGCACGCCGGATGGATGATGGATTGGCAGTATTATCCCGACTAGGTGACTTTCCTCGCACCTGGCGCACTGCCCGTCCACCTTCTTCGATCTCTTCTAACGGTATGGCTACTCCGTTCTCACCGACGACACCCGTTCCATCGTGATTCGCCTCGTCTCCCTCGATCTCTTCCTCCGCCTCACGCATCTCCTCTTGCATCTTCTCGTTTCCGTCGCTCATCTCCCTGCCCTCCAGAAACATCCGCACACCGAATACGAGGAACAGCACCGCTGCTGCTAATTGTGTCCAGCTTTTTGGAATGAGGGTGGGGAGGATGTGTCCCATCGCCGCCGAGAGTATAGACATCAGTATTAGAGACCCCAATGCACCACCGAAGACGAGGAGACGCGGGTGCCGCATCGCGAGGATTGCGGATATTAGAAACGTCTTGTCCCCGATCTCTGAGAATATGATCATGGCGAAGGCCTGTGCGAAGGCCCTGTAATTAGGCTCTTCAATACTAGACATCCCGAGAAACGCAGTATGGTTGCGGGTTGTCCAAGAAACTGCGACGAAGTCCCACTTCGGTCAGGATAGCTTTCGATTGTGAGCGAATATCCTCATCCACTTGCCTTTTGTTAAGCTGTCCTTTCACTGAGCAGGAATAGACTTCAGCGCAACACACGACCAGTTGGGAAGGAACAACACTGGGTATTTCAAGGCCGACTTCTGGATTATGGTGTGGACTATCACTGTGGCCCAGGGGAAGACCTTCGTTGGCAATTCACGTGACCTTATGGAGCCGATAAGATTAAGCGCTACGAACTGCCTTAAGAGTCGATAGATAATGCTCATTTATTGACGTGGGTGACGTTTGATGTGGACCTATCTCATGGTTTCAAGCCAATGAATGAGAGAAGTGTCACAACTCGGGCTTCCGAGGCAGCAGCGCCGCGCTTGGCAATAAATGCAAACATGACAACGATGCGTTTGGATATTTGATATGAATTGCATCCTCGGTTATGAGGTTTCCTATAAAGAAAAATGGGCTTATGATGACCCTCGCTGCTGCGCTCTGGCTGACAATGTATGGTAGAGAAGTGCATCCCTTACTACGGCCGGCGGGGCTTGTCCATGGATGGTATAGTGCATGATATTGGCAGGCCTCGGCAACAGCGCCAAACAGCCAGATTGCCTACCAGATTCGATAGATGGAGTCATCCGTGATGTCAAGATCCATCTGCCTTGCCCTAACGGCCTCCAATCCTCACTTCGAAATACTGCACGACACGCAGTCCCGCTCTGCATGGTGATGGCCAGTGTCAACGATGCAAGTGAAGGAGCCTCGGAGACGAGGCCAGGCAGTACGGATGCTGCGGACGGCGGAGCTGTTCGAAGGTGCGTCTCATGGTCTGGTTCCGCATGGAGTATGGCGCACACTAGGAATCCAGGGTTGCACGGGTAGAGATGCCGGCTGCTCAGGAGGAAGCAAGACCGGCACAATCGGACAGCGAAGATGAGGAGGAGGAGGAGGCGGTGGAAGAGGAGACTGGCGACCCCCTCGCGCTTCTTCCAGATGAGACAGAAGTACGTTTACTTCGCTGTCGATCTGTGTCGGTGTCCCTAAGCACCTGCTCGACAGGAACTCGACCTCGTGCATTCTCGCATCTCGTCCCTGGAGAATCTTCGTCTGGAGCGATTTGCGGAGCATCTACAGAGGCTATGCTTGAGACAGAACGCCATCTCCTTCCTCAACCCCGCCGTATTCCACCAGCTCAGCAAGCTTGAGGAGCTCGACCTCTATGATAACAAAATAAAAGACGTAGGCGACGCGCTAGATACGCTAGAAAACCTCACGTGAGAGCCTTACGTCTGAGCTATGTCAGATCTATCTACTGAAGTACCAAGAGTCTAGCGTCCTCGACCTTTCCTTCAATCTCCTCCGGTTGGTGCCCGATACACTGGGGCATCTGAAATCCTTGCGGACCGTGTACTTCGTCCAAAATCGGATAGCCAAGGTTAGCGGCCTGGGTGGCGTGGGGTCGACGCTGCGGAGCCTGGAGCTGGGTGGTAATAGGATCCGGGTGAGCACGAGGGTTTTTTTTTTTGTTCTCGTGTTCAGAGGGCATGACAACTGTAACTTTAACAGAAAATTGAAAACCTGGATGCCCTCGTGAACCTGGAAGAGTTATGGTTGGGGAAGAATAAGATTAGTAAACTCGAGGTACGAACGTGTACAAGTCAGGAGGGCTCTATCTGCTCAGTTGACCGCTTACGCAGAACCTAGGGTGCCTAAAGCGCCTTAAAATTCTGTCGCTGCAAGCGAATCGAATCACTAGGATAGAAGGTTTAGAGAACCTGGAGAGCTTGGAGGAGTTATACCTTAGTCATAATGGCGTCGAATGCCTGGAGAACCTGGAGCACAATGTCAGTATGGTGTCAATTGTCGCACCTCCATTTCTCATTTGGCTGATTTGGCTGCGCAGCTGCGGTTGACCACCCTCGACGTTGGCAATAACTTTGTATCCGAGATCGAAAATATCTCGCATCTCAAGTCTCTGGTAGAATTATGGGTGCGTGCGCTGCAGCCGGACCCTTTGACGTCCAGTGATTGAGACGAAAAATATTCGTGATTAAGATCAACAGCAACAAGATTGCGACTCTGCATGCGCTGGGGCCGCAGCTGGGGGGCCTTGCGGAGCTAGAGACCGTCTATCTTGAGGGCAACCCATGCCAGCGTGCCGAGGGCGTGCACTATCGGCGTAAAATCATGCTGGCTCTGCCACGAATCCGACAAATTGACGCAACGTACGGCCACTGTCCCTGTCCACGTGCCCCGCTTACCCGTTTCCGCACAGTTTAACGAAACCCCTCTAGTCACGCCGCGTGTTCCTGTCGTCATAGCTTAGCGGTAGCACACACTGCCGTCCTTGTGTTACATGCACTCGCCAATTCATAAATAGACTGTTTGTCTTTCTCTGCTCGGCTCTAGTATGCAGAGCCCCGCGGCTCCCCGACGCACAACCGCATCTATCAGGACCCTGTCCGCCCGCTGCAGACGGCCGACCCTTGGGCCTTGACCTGTCCACTAGCGGGTGATGTCGGCTGTTTCAGCCCCACCACCCACGCTCCCTTAGCCCACGCACGCAGGGACCCGCACAGCACGGCGTGGGCCGTCCACCGCACCCGCTAGAAGAAGCACCACGCCTTTCATCTGCCAGCAGCTCCCAGAACACAGCCGTCGCACGGCTGGGGTGTGTGTGTGTGTGTGCGCTCGGCGGGGACCGGCTCGGGCTGCGGAATCCGGCTTCCGGCAGTAGCGCGGCCGCAGGCGAGCGCGCGCCCTAACCAGAGCCACGGCGGGGGGGTGGGGGGTGGGCACAAACGCGCAACTCCGTTTTAGACCGGGGCAGTGCAAAAGCGCGCGCACCGCTGCCGAAACCCGGGTGCCGGGGCACGCGGAGGCGCGACTGCCGTATATGGGGGGAACGCAAAAATGCGCTGGGGCGCGGCTCGTACTGTAATTTTTATGCAGAAAAACAGGCGCGGAAGCGCCCGGTCGGGTGCCTGGGCAGGGGCCCCGCGACGGGCGGGCGCGTGCCGCGACGGCGCGGCGGGCCGGGGTTCGGGGCCTGTCGGTCTAACTTACAAGCTAGAGCCCAGAGAAGAGAAGCGACCCGGCGGGGCGCGCTTTCTGCATCGAGCCAAGATGTGCAGCCTCGCGGAGGACGTTGGGTGAATGGGTGCGATCGATCATCGAGATCCACGTGTATTCATCCCGTGCTTGGAGATCCAAGATAAAGTACACCATTAGCGTGAAAATCTACCAGGCGATGGCTGGTTCTTAGCGTAGTGTGGGGACAGGGCACAAGTCGTCTAGGACCTTACAGTACAGCGGGCTGCGCCGCCCGGAGGAGGCTCGTGTGCGGCAAAGAGTTCGACGCAGGAAACGGATAAATAGACTAAACGGCGGGAACTTAAACTAGCGAGTTGGCACGCATCAACAGCGCGCGGATCGGAAAGGCGAAGGACAAATAATGCGCAGCAAGTATACAACAATCGCGATGCGAGAATAGAAGAAGAGAAAAAAAAAAAAGTGAAACATTTCAAATGCAGGCGGAGCTTCCGGAAATATGACTCGTTTGAAGGGGGATACCCGTGTCTCACTGCGTGACAAACGCTGTCTTGCCAGATGGCAGGTGACGCGCATCGGTCGACAGAGGCGACGGCGGAAGTGCAATCTTTTCCCTCTCGCGGTCCCTGTCCCGCTCATACGAGGCAGCAGTCATGGCTGAACTCATCGGCGATTCGGACGACGAGGACGAAAGCATAGGCGAGACGCGATTCACGAGGTGCGGCAACGGGTCCAGACGGGGCAGAGTGGATGCGGCGTGACCCGTGCTCCCGTGCACTGGTGGGTTCGACAGGGGCGAAGAGTAGTAAGACGTCGTGTAATGCTGGCGTGATTCCGATGGACGGTGACCTTGGTGCTGCGAGTAGTGCCCAAATACAGTGTGCGCAGCCGGAGGGGATGGGGACGGTGTCAAGCTGCCAAAGGTTTGTGAATGCCCTGGCTGCGAATAGGCTTCGCTGCCCGAGGGTGAGCCTGCAGGGGAGGTCGAGGCAAATGATGATTCATCGTAAGTGGCCCTGCGAAGACCCGTGTAGGGTACAGGTACCGGCGGTGTGGTCAAAGATTGCTGCACAGGGGGGGAGTTCTCTTGCTTAGCCAATGCCATGACCTTCTCCTTGCGGCGACGCTGTGCAGTGATACCCTCTTTCTTCGCACGGGAACGAGCGTAACGAAGGCCGCAGCTGAGTGATGTGAAGACAGGAGGGAGTCCAGTGAGTCAGTGATACGTGTGTAGGTAGGGCGAGGGCTCGGCACACGCACGCGTTACAGAGGTCCTTCTTCCCGCTAGGACCTTTTCGCCACTCAGGGCTCTGGGTTACCTTACAACTGGAGCATCGGACGATGCCCACCGGAGGGTTACCGGAGCTCCGACCGCCGCCAGCATATTGGTCCCGAGTGTTGCTGGGGCTAGCTCGACGCTGACCTGCCCTTGGCGGTGGCACTGCGTCGACCGCGTGTGGTACGTGTGACGAGGCTGGCTGGCTTTCCGCAGCCTCGTAATGATAGGGGGGGCTGATAGGGCGCTGGAACGGCTGGGGAAGGGCGCTGTCCGCCTCGAGGTAAGACGAGGACGAGGACGACGAGGTCCACTGCGAGTGTGGGTGCTGGGAGGGGTACGACGAACGAACAGTCTGCGAAGCAGCCGAGTAGGATGGAGACGCCGAGGCGGCTGGCCACTGGCTATACTGCAGCTGGGGGGCCGTCTGCTCCGCCTGCGCTTGTGACCAGTGCTGTTGGGCAGAATAATGAGAAGCGACAGGACCGGCGGGAGCCTGCACAAAGCCGTGGTAGGATGGGACGGGAGACATTCCGTATGAGTTGCTGTCCTGGTCGTAGTACTGCTGGCTTTGGGGGGCAGCCATGTATGGAGTGTCGTAGTTGGTCTGCTGAATCGACGTGTTGCCTGAGATGGGACGAGGTTGGGCGTTGGCCTTGTGGCAGGCGAATATAATAGAGCCTTGTAAGGAAATCGGAGTGGAGTCAGCGGAGAGGGACGGGTGCGGAGGGGGCAAGCTTAGATACAAGCGCACCATGTGGTATGAATATACTTTCGACCTCCCTGATGCCATCAGAGGAATTCATGCTTTGCGATGCTTTGTAACGCCTTGTACAGCTGGTCTTTGCATCACTGCTGCCCTGAACGCTGTTCCCAATCTGGACTTCCTCGGACAGTTTTGCGAAATCCCGGGCGGTGGGCCCAGAATCCTGTTCGGGGGGCCAGCTAAGGAGGAGGGGGCGATCCAGCTGGTTCATCAAGATCTGGAAGACCCTGGACATGGAACCGCTCTGAGGGACGTTGCTGTAGAGCCTCTGGTAGAGAATCTGCGCCTGTTCAGAGTTCATGGCGCTGGTGCCACACCAGTTGGACCAGCCCGTTTTCACGTGCTCGTCGTTGTCGTAGGGCGTGAGGTCGACGGCAGCGTGGATAAAGCAAAGGACGAGGCCCTCGGAGGCCCAATTAATAACGAGGTCCACGGCCATATAATTTTGGTCGATGGCTATCTTGTCAGCGTCTGGCCAGAAGTGCGCAGGACCGGTGTGGCCGAGCAAGCGGCGCACGCGGGAAAGGCGCGAAAACCGCATTCTGATGGAGAATGCGGAAAGGGTTCGAGGTGAGAGGCTGAGGGGAGGCCAAGGCCACGCGAGAGTCACGCGAGAAGGGGGCACGTACCGGGTGACGCTGCCATGCAATGTCCTACTGTCCAACACATTGCGCAGGTCATGTTTTGCGGACGCCTGCTCGTCGGGGTGGACAAACTCGAGAAGGGACCTGCCTATGAGGTGGTCGGCCCGGTCGACGAGGTGGTGGGCGAGGACGGGGTCGAGGTAGACGAAGCGGAGGTCGGGCGAGAGGAGCGTCCAGT
>QLPM01011803.1:0-10933 GCA_003314695.1 Albatrellus sp. MG142 | reverse complement strand
AAAGGGGAAAGATTAGACAAGGATAAGATAGAGTAAGATAAGATAAAGGTCACCTATGATGTCATGACCTATAATGTAATAACAAAGGAGTGTAAGTGTGAAGATGAAGGAATGAGTCTTCAGATAAATAGATAAAAATAGGGGAAGGACCAGAGGTGTCCTGACAGATGTGCCACCTGTCAATTGACAAAAAACCTCCCAAATCACCCACATGCTCTGTTATTGCCCATTCCACCAGAAGAAAATGCCACCCCCTTTTCCACTGTCTCCATGGATTTTATCACTGAACTCCCACCATCAAATGGCTTTGATGCCATCACTGTATTTGTTGACCATGATGTTACTAAAGCAACCATTATCACACCATGCAATTCAACAATAACAGCCAAACAAACTGCCTCCCTCTATCACATCAATGCTTGGCATCATTTTGGTCTTCCCTCTAAGCTGATATCTGACAGAGGAACCCAATTCACCACCTCTTTCACCAAAGAGTTATGTTGACTTCTTTCTATCCAACAGGCTATGAGCACAGCCTATCACCCTCAAATGGACAGGCAGACAGAACAGCTCAATCAAGAGCTAGAACAACACCTATGCACATATTGCAACACCCACCAATCTGATTGGGTGGATCATCTTATCAATGCAGAATTTGCCCACAACACTCATATTCATTCCACTACAAATTCTTCACCCTTCTTTGCCCTCATGGGCTTCCACCCTGTTTCATTTCCTCATTCTTTCAAATCTACCCCTGTTCCTGTGGTCCAAGACCACTTATCTGCCTTATCACAACTCCAAGATGACATCACAGTGGCTCAGCTTATCACCCATTGCCATTGGGTCAATAACATTCCTTCCCTACCCTACAAGGAAGGTGACTCAGTCTGGTTAGAAGGGAAGCATCTCTCCACCTTCTATCCATCAGCTAAACTCACACCCCAACATCACAGACCCTTTGTCATCTCAAAAATTGTCAACCCAGTCACATTCCACCTTGCATTACCCTTATCTTGGAAGATTCACCCAGTCTTCCATGGATCTTTCCTTTCCCCTTACAAAGAAACCACTGCACATGGCCCCAACTATCTCTGCCCACCTCCTGACCTTATTGCAGGAGATGAACACTTCAAAGTTGAGTCTATTCTTGACTTGTGCTACATCTGGCACCAGCTCCACTACCTTGTGCACTGGTTGGGCTATCCATCAGCAGATGACCAATGGTTACCTGCTGTGGAACTTCAATCAGCACTGGATCTTGTAGCTTCTTTTCACACAACCCACCCTACAGCCACCTCTCCAACCCTCCACCCTGCTACTTCTCAACACAGTCATCAACATTTAAAGGGGGGGGGGGTGATTTTCTACCTTTCCTTGCCCTCACATCTCTCTTCACTCTCTCTCTGCTATTACTTACCAACCTGGAACTCTCACCCTTACCACTCTCCCTCCAACTTACATCCATGGCTGACACTCCATCCCCACCTGACTCCTTCCAATTCCCTCACACCTTCATAATGGCCAACTACACATCCTTCTAACAGCTGCAGAATGGATACAAGCAAGTGAAGATGCCAATTTACCAGAAGATGCTGTCGCTTGAAACTTGAACCTTGCCTTACTGGAAGAAGCCATTGAATGCTTCAAGTCCTGGCTTCATAGCTTGCCCACACCTACTGACCACCTCTTCACCATAGCTGAAGAAACACCGATGCAAACCCCAGACAATCCACTTGTGCCACTGGAGGCAGAAGTGAAGGAAGAGCAGAAGGAAACCTCTATGGTGACCCTCTCCCCACTCCTGTCCTGAGTCTCAAGGATGTCCTAGTCGACTTCAAAAATCCAGAGGAACTCATCCTCAACCACCACCACTATCCTCATGGATATGAATCTGATACACCACCCAGTACTCCACCCTCTCAACACTCTGACACTCCTCCCTATGTCCCTGTTGAACTACCACCCTCACCTACACCTTCACAACCCACTCTACTATCTCCACATATCAATATGCCCAACTATGAGGTCAATGTTGATCTCAGACCCAAATCACCCTCACCCTCCCCACTACCTGTTCCCCCACCATGTTCTTCCACCCCCTACTTTCCTGCAACATGTTATGAACACTGGACTACTTTTATTTTCATCTTACTGCTTACCATCTTACCATTTTCCCTGTTAACCCTTACCATTTACAAAGCAGTATTCCTTCTACATGACTCATACTTGTTCCCCATTGTTCTATCTCGTTCTATTGTACTAATCTCTGACTCGTACCCCTGACATCCTATTGGAGGATAAGGGGTTACTATACACTCTACCCACACACAGGAGGGACGTCTGCCCTCAAGATCTCTGTATATAACATGTTACTTGCTGCAAGGATAAGCCCTAAGCTTATCCTCTTGTACAATCACCAGTACTTGTTTGGATCCTCAGCACGTCTACTTTGTCTTGCAAGTCATTCAACTTGTCTCACCTTGTCTACTCGCTCTCCAACCTTGGGCTTTGCCTAGGGCTCTGCCAACTCGCCGTATAGGTGTTCAACCACTCGACTGCGTGTTAAACCCTTACACAACACCACCTGGCCCCACCTTTGACCAACTCCCCACCAACTACATTATTGAAATATTGGGGAATCTGCACCACACCCCTGACAGGATTGAGTCAGATCTCATTATGCAGGATAGTCAGCTCTTTACAGTGAAGCAATTCACCAAACCAGTTCTTCCAGGCCCCCTTTGTCAAGATATAGAACTCTCACCCCCCTTCCACCAAATCCTAATTGATTGGGAAAGTAGTGTCAGGGTAGAAAGGGCATTGATACATTGCCATGACAGGGGACTAACAGCAGATGTGGTGCACTATTGCAATTACTACCACTGTCTCACAAATCTCGACTCACTCATCACTTGCCTCAATGAGCTTGCAAACCAGAGGACTTGAGAGGCACAAGAGATCACCAACAGGCTTGTCAATGTGTACACTGAGTCTTGCATGTTACCATACCTGGCTACCCCTTACCACATTAATCCACCTGAAATCATCTCCATCCCACCTGCTCCTCTCAGTCCCCTTACCATGCTCCATGATGACTTGTCTCCTTCCTCACCATCATCACCAGAACCAGCTGCTCCATCAGAGGAGGAGCTGATGACTCAGAAAAAGAAAACTGTCCCAAATGACCCAAGCACAAGCCTACCTGTTGCTTTAATTGTAACAAAGTTGGACATCAATGGTGAGAGTGTCAAGCACCATATTGCCCTAACTTTAACCCTCATCAACCATTTACTTCCTCTTGCCCTCATTCAGAATTTCACCTTCTATTCACTTGCCTATGTCAACGCACTCATAGTGGACCCTGCATCTACAACTGCAGGTTTTGTAGAGGATGTGGTGCAGACTTGTTTCATGGTGTTCATGGGTTAGGTTGTTCATACACTGACACTGCTACTGTAAGGACTTAGAGTGACAGAAATCAGCAAGGTCCTATCAGGATGATGAGATCAATGGTGGTTCCAAAGGCAAAGCTTAGCCTGGTTCCTTGGCCAAAGTAAATGGGATATGTAAGGGTTCAACACGCAAGCGAGCAGTCAAACACCTAAGACGAGTGGTGGAGCCCTAGGCGAAGCCCAAGGTTTGAGAGCGAGTAAGACAAGTAATATAAGCTCCCAAGAATGGGAAGGCTTATAGAGACGAGTTGACTTGCTGATGATCCTGAAGACAAGTACGCTGTATTGTACAGGAGGATAAGCTTGGCTCATCCTCTCAGTCTGGTACAGTATTTATACAAGTTACTTGAGGGCAGGGCTCCCTCCTGGGCGTGGGTGTTCGATGTAAGTAATCCCTTATCCTCCAATAGGATCATAGGGATATGAATCAAAGATAAGGATGTAAGAATAGAACTGAAACAAGTAAGAACGAGTTCCGAGTTAAAAATAGAACAGTAGAAGTGAAGGCTGTCCACCTCATGTATCCAGTGAGGCGGATGAGTCAGAGATAGCAAAAATAGAACAGATAACAAGAATAGAACGGATCATGATGGAATACCGCTTTGTCAAGTGGGAATGGAATGGTGGTGATAACTGATAGGGCGTGTAAGCGGTAAGGAGAAAAGAAAATAAGTCCTGGTAATCATAACATTACCCCTTCTCTACCTGATTGCTGTCTCAGCAATTAGTCGTAGTCATCGGCGTCGTTCATTTCATAGTCGGTGGGGTCATGCATAGTTGCACCAGAGGCCAAGTAGGAGCATCCTACTCCATGGGTTCCGTGTCGTAGATCCATATGGCAATCTCAACAGAACCTACAGTTATATGAACAGGGCCCCGGATGGGACCTTTGACAGAGGCGAGTGGTGAGGGGATGAAAATTTTGGCGATGGGCAGAGGAGGTGGCAGGGATATCTGGGTTGAAATCTGGGCATCGCAGCTTCTGACACTCCCTCCACCTATGACCGATTTTGCTACAATTGTAGCAACGAGTAGGTTTGCGCTTAGGACAGCACAGCTGATTTTCTTTGTCGGAGTCGGTGGCTCCTCCTCGGAGATGAGTGATGGATTCTTCTGATGATGATGAAAGGGTGTAGGGACAGTGAGTAGATGAGGGTCACCATCCGACATTGTCTCGGAGGAGTTGCATAGGAGGTGGGGTGAGATCGTCACCCAGTTCAGTGACTTGTACTGCATCAACGTGGTAGGGAGTGGTGAAGTATGGAAGCATCCATGCTTCTGCATTGGCATTAATGAGTCAGTTGGCGATCTCTTGCGCTTCCCAAGTACATTCATTGAACAATTGTTTGATGTTTGATAAGAAGGAATTGAGGGATCTCAGGCAATGATAGTAGTCGCGATAGTGCACTACATCAGCCATGAGTCCTCTATCCTGACAATGGATGAGGGTGTGTTTGACTCAGATACTGTTCTTGTGACTGGTAAGGGCCTCATGGAAGGCCGGGGATATTTCTACATCTCGTAGTAGAGGTCTGGTGATTGTTGGCTTAGCACAACGTTTGACGTCGAGGAAGGATTGTCCTTGAAGGACTAAATCCTTCTCAATTCGATCTGGTGACCACTTTAGTTCTCCGATCACTTTGAACAGATAGTTGGCAGGCAGCTGATTGAAGGTTGGGGATGGGTCGGCGGCAGGTAGATATGGTGTAGTGGATCATGGTGGTGGTATGGGTAGTGGTGGGAAGTCCGGGTTTTTGGGTCCCAGATCAACGTCATCTTCAAGGTTAGGCGATGGGGTATGTTCAGGGGGAATGACTGAATTGGATGGTGGTGGAGAGGGTGAACGGGATTCTGGCAGTTCTGCTGGTACATATCTAGGCGAGTCTGAGTGATATTGGTACGGATTTCTTTGTAGTTCAAGTTCCTCCTCGATATTTGCAAGGACTTCAGCCAAGATGGCCGGGTCTTCTGGGTTATTCAGTGTATGGTATGGTGTTTCTCCCTCCTTGGCTAAAGCTGCTTCTGCGAGGGTTAGGAGCAGGTTGGGTGGTGTATTGAGGCCATGCACTCTGGCTTCGAAGCGTAAGATGGCTTCCTCAATGAGGGCTAGGGTGGGATTGGTGGTTTGCTCGTCAACGAGCGTTTCAGTTGGTGAGGGTATGACTGCTGCTCTGTTCCATTCATCAACAGTCAGGTGGATGTGTAATTGTCCATCAATGAATGAGTGTGGGTAATCAAACATTTGGGGTGGGGATGGTGTGTCAGCCATTGTAGAGATGAGTTGTAAGGAGAGCGGTAGGGGGGAAAGCTCCAGGTTAGTTTATAGGTCAGGTGTTGGTGGTGGTTGAGAGACAGGAAGCTGGGGAAAAGATGAAAATCACCCCCCCCCCTTTATAGTCGATGACCTCATCGAGAAGTAGTAGGGCAAAGGGTTGGGGATGCTGTGGTGGGGTGGGAAGAGTGGAACTCTGAAACAAGGTCAGGGGCCAAGTGGAGCTCCACAGCAGGGAGCCACTGGTCATCTGCTGATGGGTATTTCAACCAGTGCATGAGGTAGTGGAGCTGATTCCTGATATAGCGCGAGTCTAAAATAGATTCGACTTCGAAGTGTTCATCACCACTGATAAGATCAGGTGGTGGGCACGTGAAGTTGGGGCCGTGGGAGGTCGTCTCATGATAGGGCGATAGGAAGGATCCGTGGAACACGGGGTGGATCTTCCATGTGGATGGCAGGACAAGGTGGAATGTCACTGGGTTAACCACCTTCGAGATAATGAAGGGGCTGTGGCGGCATGGTGCCAATTTGGCAGTGGGATAGAAGGTATTGAGATGTTTACCTTCTAACCATATTGAATCTCCTTCCTTATAAGGGAGAGAAGGAACATTATCAACCCAATTTTGGTGGGTGATACACTGTGCAGTGAGGATGTTGTCACGGAGTTGGGATAAGGCAGAGAGCCATTCCTCTACTGTGGGATTGAGGGTGGATTCGAAAGTGCGTGGAAGTGAAACAGGGTGATAGCCCATTAAGGCATAGAAGGGTGACGCATTTGTTGTGGCATGGATTCGGGTGTTGTGCACAAATTCTGTGCTGATAAGATGATCGGCCCAGTCTGATTGGTGGGCATTGCAACAAGCTCAGAGATATTGTTCAAGTTCTTGATTTAATTGTTCAGTTTGTCCGTCCGTTTGCAGGTGATAAGCCGTGCTCATGGCTTGTTGGATTGATAACAATTTGCAGAGTTCCTTTGAGAAGTTGGCAGTGAATTGAACTCCACGATTGGAGATCAATTTGGATGGGAGACCAAAGCGTCTCCAGACTTGTTCGTAATACAAGTTGGTGGTTTGTTCGGCGGTAATAGTGGAGTGGCAGGGGGTAATGACCGTTGCTTTTGTGGCGTCATGATCGACAAAGACTACAATCATGTCAAAACCCCTGGATTGAGGTAATTCTGTGATGAAGTCCATTGAAACCATTGCAAATGGCACTGCATTTTTGACTGGTGGAATGGGCATGAGCAGGGTGCGAGGTCGGTTGGGTAAGTTCTTTGTTGATTGGCAGGTGGCGCATCCATCTACATAATCGTAGATGAACTTATGCATACCAGTCCACCAGAACGATCTTTGGACGAGATCCAGGGTTTTGACTCTTCCTGGATGTCCAGCGGATGGAATATCATGATGAAGTTGAATGATCTCCTGATGAATGTCTTTGTCATTCGGGATGCAGAGTCTGTTGGAATAGAACACCAGGCCATCTTGGACAGTCCAGTGTTTCTGTAGGGTACGTTTCATGGGACTTGGTGTGTTGGCCTGAATGGATTGGAGGACATCGAGGATTTCCCCATCCATTGATTGACAGTCTTTGATTTTTTGTAGTAGCTTGGAATTTTCCAGTGTCAGGGAAATTGCGCGAGTGAAAACAGAGGGTGGTAGAATCACCACATCTTCGTTGTCATTGTCACCAGTGTCATGATCGGGTCTTCTTGATAACGCATCTGGTTTTCCTGTGCTTTTTCCTGCAACATGGGTGATGGTGAAATTGAATCGAGTGAGGTACAACGCCCATCTTGCTTGGCGTCTTGACAATTTTCTTGCTTCCTTGAAGACTTCTAGGTTTTTGTGGTCAGATAGGATCTCGATTGTGTGTGGAGATCCTTCTAGGTAGTGTCACCATTCCTCCAGGGATTTGATTATGGCAAGTAGTTCTCGGTCATATATGTCGTAGTTTCTTTCTGCTTCAATGAACGATTTGGACATAAAGGTGATGGGGTGCCAGTGACTGTCATCCCCTTTCTGTGATAGCACTGCTCTGCAAGCCATTTTTGATGCATCGCATTCAAGTTGGAATGGCGCAGTTGGATTGGGTTGGATCAGTATTGGGGTTTCCATAAATCGGGCCTTGAGGTTTTGGAACAATCGTTCCTCTATCTCCGTCCATTGCCATGGTTTCATTTTCTTTGTTAGGTTGTTCAGTGGTCTTGCAATTTGAGAGAAATTTCTAATAAATCTTCTGTAGAATCCAGCAAATCTGAGGAATGCGTGAACTTCTCGCAAATTTTTGGGTGCTTGCCACTCTTGGATTCCCTTGAGCTTGATGGGGTCCATGGTGAGCTGTCCATAGCAGAGTCGCATCCCTAGGTATTCAACTTCTTCCTGTTCAAATTCGCATTTTTCTGGTTTTAGGAATAGGTGATTATCCTCCAGTCATTGCAGTATTCTTTTGACTAGTTCTCGATGTTCTTCCATTGTGGCTGTGGCTATCAAGATATCATCCATGTAAATGAATACCTTTCCAGTTTCAATGAGGTCTTGGAAGGTTTCATTCATCATGGCTTGGAACATGGCCAGCAAATTCATAAGACCAAAGAACATAACCAAGGGTTTGTACATTCCTCTATTGGTCTTGAATGTGGCCTTCCATTCGTCTCCTTCTTTGATTCAGACATTGTTATACCCCCATCTGATGTTGAATTTTGTAAAATAGTGGGCGTCCTTGAGTTTATCCACGACGTCAGATATGAGGGGTAGTGGGTATTGATTCTTGATAGTGAGTGCGTTCAGTTGTCGATAATCTTGTATGGGGCATAATTTCCTGTCTTTCTTCTTTATGAAGAAGAATGGAGATGCGAATGGGGATTGAGATTCTCTGATATATCCTCATTCCAGCATATCTTTGAGGAAGGCATCCAATGCCTTTTGTTCCTCCAGGTTCAATGGATAAACTTTGCAGTTGTTTTCTGGTACCGCATCTGGTTTGAAATTGATTGCATGATCCCATTTCCTCAAAGGGGGTAGGACATGAGATGCCGATTCTTCGAAGACCTTTCTCCAGGGAAGATATTCTGCTGGGATTTGTTCTTCAAGTGTTTTGACCTCCTTTTTGGTGTTTTCTTCTGCAGCCAATGCTGTCGAGGTCGTGGTTTTGCGAGTTTCTTTGTTCCAGTATTCCTGTATTTCTTCTGCAATGGTTTTCTTTGATTTCTTCTCTTCTTTTGGTAGAACAAATCGGACCTTTTTCTTCTGACATTGTTTTGTGACCATCTTTGCTTTGACGAGGTCTCGTAATTGCCATTTCTTTGAAAGGGATAATGAGCACGATGGGGGGCAGTTGGCAAATACAAGTGCTGGTTGTTGCCAGTCGATTGCAGGGTTGTGTCTTCTGAGCCAAGTATGGCCAAGAATGATGTCATCATGTCCGAGATTGGAGACCAGGAATCGGACTACCTCGAGATGTCCGTTTACCTTCATTGAAAGGTATACCTTTTCTTTGATTCTTCCTAAGACATTTTTGGTATCGTCCACATTTCAGACAATGATTTCTTGATCTAGTTTTTCTGTTTTGAGTTTATGTTTCTTGACAAGTCGATGATGGATGAAATTTGTGGTCACTCCACTGTCAAGGAGTGCCTTAATTTCCCAACTGTGTTTTCCCCCACGAGCACGTAATTCTATGGGAATCATGTAGGCATTGGCCTGTGTTATTCTCAAGAATTCATCTCGGGGGTACATGTTTTTTGTTCGCAACCACGCAGCAAGGGGCGAACTCTTTAAAAACCCTCATCCTCCAGGATGGATCCTGCCAAGACTCTTCTTTCCTCCACCAAATATCCTCAAGTGAGGTGGCGGATGTTTTGGGTGGTGAGTTGCTTGGCATATTCTGGTAGCGGTTCTGGTTCTTCATCGTCTGTGTCTTCGATAACCACCCTAGACGACGATGGTTTAGTGGTCTGGGTTTTTCTGATAACTTCTGGTTCCGATTGTGCATCTTCTTCTTTGACTGTTCTAGTTTTATTGTTGTAGGGCATCTTGCCTTTGAATCTGTCTTTGTTGGGACATTCTTTGGCCATGTGACCTTTCTCCCTGCATGTGAAGCATTTGTTTTCTTGTAGTTTCTTTTGCATTTCTGGGGTTAGGTGGCATAATTTGGCTCCTGGCGTGTTTGTGGCATCGACGTCCATATCGTCCAGGTGTTTTTCTTTTTTCTTGGGTTGCAAGCTGGTAGGGGTTAAACCCTTCTTCATTGCTTGGTACATTCTGAAGTTGGTGTCAACTTGGATTGCGAGTTTTGCTAATCCCTGGAATGTGGCGGGTCGCATTTCTCGGTTGTATAGTTGTTGAGTTAACGGGGCGTTCAGGCCTCGTTCAAAATGATAGATGAGATTGAAGTCATCCATGACTCCCACGTCATGTGCCAGGGTGAGGAATTCTGAGTGGTATTCATCGGCTGTCCTTCCCGCTTGTTTGATTGTGGTCAATTTGAGCATTGCTCGTCTTTGTATATTGACGTCTTTGAATTGAGCGTCTAGTTCAGTTGCGAATGACACAAAGGTTGGTGGATTGGCAACATCGTAGTTGGTTAAGTAGTTGTCTTTCCATGGTCCAGCCATTCCTCCCACCATGTATGATAGGATGAAGATAATTTTCTGGGCATCAGTTGGGTTGTTGTGACTGTTGGCAAGGATGTAGGCCTTGCAACTGTTTAAAAATGCACAGTACTTGGTCTTGTCCCCATCAAATGTGATTGGGGTTTTGACCTTAAGTCCTTTGGAAATTCCTTGTGTTCCCAACATTGTTTGAGTGGGATTGGATGGTGGTGGTGGAGGTGGCAGTGAAGGAGGTTGGATTGGTAGTGATATACTGGTGACAGTTGCTGAGAGATCTTCAGTGAGATATTGAATTGATCTTGGTTCTTCTGGTACACGTGTAAGTGGGGATGATAGTCCACTGGTTTCGGAGTATATATCTCCTTGAGACGATGCTCGAGATGAGGTTCTAGATGGTGTCGATGTGGCAAGAGGGTTGAATGTGTGAGAGGGGAAGTATAAGATATCACCCCTTGTGGTTTCCCAGTTATTGTCTCCTATATAGGTGATGGATCCTTGGATTCCTGCAACATATGTTCGGAGATGAGTGCTCCAACAGATACCAGATGGAAGCGGGTTAGGGATCGGGTGATCCACGATTGTCGATGGCTT
>QLPM01011778.1:11858-22995 GCA_003314695.1 Albatrellus sp. MG142 | reverse complement strand
GCCCCTGTAAGGTCGCGAAGGGACAGCCCGGTGCGTGTATGTATTTTCCGAGCATGAAAACTCGAACCCATATATGTACAACAAAAAGGAAAATATACTAGGAGTGGGAGGGTGGGTTGTCGAAGAACTAGTGATACTGAAGGTCGTGCGCCGTACGTCGGTAGAAGAGACGAGCGGAGGCTCACGGAGAGCAAAGGGCTCATGAAGAGCGAGGGAATGCAAAGCAAAGTGTAGGAGGTCGGCTATGGCTGCTCGAGCTGATCGAACACCATGTGACATGTGACATGGAACACGCACGCGACATGTCACGTCTACGCGCGACTTGCACACACGTCTTGTAAGCGGGTGCCTCGCCACCAACAGCACGCCATGGACGACAGGCAAGATCCCAGTGTCCTTCTCTTCGGTGACGAGGAGGTTGACCTGTACGTTGTCCTAAAGCTCACGCCCGACGCGGCACCGGAGGAAATCAAGAAGGCGTACCGCAAGCTCGCGCTCGTGTACCACCCGGACAAGCATGCGACCGCTGACGACGCGGCCAGGGCAAATGCATCGCTCAAGTTTCAGCGGATTGGCTTTGCATATGCTGTTCTTGGAGACGATACGCGGAGGAAGAGATACGACTTGACAGGAAAGACAGATGAGGGCTTCGAGCTGGGCCCAGGGGAGGATGGCTGGGAGGCGTACTTCGCGGACCTGTTCGAGAGCGTGACGAAACATAAACTTGACGAGATGAAGAAGACATACCAAGGTATCTGTCGTGTTGTCCTTTTTGCGTACGATCCGCTGACACAGGATCTACCCAGGATCTGCCGAGGAGCTCGAAGACCTAAAGAAGACATACATTGAGGTCAAAGGTTCCCTAGACGAACTCATGAAGCACATACCCCATTCCACTTACGAAGACGAAGCACGCTTCATCATCGCCATCTCTAACCTCGTCGTGGAAGGCGAGCTGCCAGCCCTCGACGCTTGGGAGTCAAGCACAAAGGACGAGAAGGCAAAACTAGTGCGCAAGAAGCAGGCAGACGAGGAGGCGAAGGAAGCTGAGGAACTCGCTAGAGAACTCGGCGTTTGGGAGGAGTTTTATGGCAATGGTAGGGCGGGACCTCGCAAAGGGAAAGGGAAGGCGAAGGCGAAGGCGAAAAGCAAAAAAGAAGAGGAGGACGATGGGGATATCTCTGTTCTCCAGAGCCTTATTCTCAAGAAGAAAAAGAACATGGATGGTTTCTTCGACAATCTCGCAGCCAAGTATGTGGAGCCCAAGGCCTCTGCGAAGGGCAAGCGGAAAGGCAAGGCGATCGAGGAGGACGCTCAAGAGCCTCCGAAGAAGAAAAAACGAGGCACTGCCGCCGAGACACCCGACATCGACGACGCAGAGTTTGAGAAGCTGCAGCAGAAGCTCTTCGGTGATAATGCGAAGCCTAGGTCCCTAGAGGAAGGGTCGAGCAGGAAAGGGAAATCTAGGAAAACACGGAAGACGAAATAGCCTGTCTCTCGTTTCTGTCCATAGTCTATTTATCTATATGTTGTAGTTTGCAGTCTGCAAATACCTAGGCACACTCTGTATCATAGGTGTCCTTTCGCTTAAGCGATGTCGTGAGTTCAGAGAATATATGTTATAGAGTCAAGCAATGGAAATAGCTATTATACAAGGTGACTTGTCCAGCTACAGGTATCGAACAGAATCGATGCCCAAGCTCCGCCGAGCATGAATGATCGCGACTAGCTCCTTCATGGACTCCTCCAATATCACCACATTGTCCAGCAATTGCGATAATGTTACAGTCCTCGTCTTTTCCGTGCGGTCTTCAACCTCGTATTCCAGTGACTCAACGGATTTGCTCTCGCTCCATCCTGATGAGAAAACGTCCTCCTCGTCTGCGTTGAACTTCTGCGGCCCCGCAGTCCAGGGGCCAACCATAGGGAGAGGGGCTTCATACGGCTCCAGCACGATCGCCCCCGTCTCCTGGTAATGCGGTCCAAAGGGACTCGCCGCAACGTTCTTTGATGCCACGTCTGGTTCCGCCAGCGAATGTGGGGGCATCATCTTCGTCGCTTGCACCTTCGGTTTCTTCGGTGTGAGGAACGACACGAACGAGGTGGACTTTTTTGCTGCGGGCTTCGGCTTTTGTGGCGTTTCGGGGGCGGCAGGCCCAGACGCAGACTGTGAGCGCAACTGCGGCACGTTGCTCGGATCTTCGAGATCCAGTGCGAGTGAGAGCGCATCTGTCAGGTTCTCGGAGAAGAGCAGGCCCTGCCGGCGCTCGAGCAGGTACTTGTCGAAGTTGTCGACGAGCTGTCGATATCGCTCGAGCTGCGCGACCAGTCCCTGGAAGATAGTGTGAACAACTGGGCGCGACTGGTCATCAAGGCTAGATGCAGGGAGCATGCGTGCCTCGGACCCGAGCTTCTCCTCGACCTGGAAATCCACTGAGCGGTCGTCCCCGTCGTCTTCGACGAGAGGAGCGCCGGACGGCACTGGCTCAGGTGGCAGCTCCTTTCTACCTCCGAGGGTTAGCCAACCAGCAAGGGAACGATGAGGGTCGAACGCCAGGGTAGCCAACACGCCTGTCAGCGCGATGTTCAGATCAGGCGAGTTCGACAGGAACTTCCGCAGGGACTCCAGAATTCGAGACAGCATAGGATCGTTGGGATTCAGTTGGTGCTTCAGCTTCGTCCATGAACGTACATCAACGGGTATACAGTGGGAGGAATGGTCCTGGATTGAAACAAGAGCGTCTCGGAGATAGCGATCGTATCCAGTGCTGAATGTGTCACCGGCATGGGGGGGGTCGACGCGGGAGATGAGATTGAGATACAAGTTCATCTCGCGTTCATGAGTACGGAAGGTGGTGAAAGGTTGTGCGAATAGTGGGCCGGTAGGAATCGTAGTCGTTGAGGGGTTAGATGCGCCTGGATAGATAAAAACGTCGTCGTCCTCGATGTTGAAGGCGGGTTTAGGCGTTGCAGAGCTGGAGTCAAGGAGCATTGGTTCCGGGAAACATGTTGCTCTCGGATCAAATATAACAACGATTAGGCGATCGATGCAGAGTTGGTTGTGCTGATATAGCAAAGTTTGGAAGAGTTGAAGGGCAGACGTTGCCGTGGGCTGGTTCGCGGATCGAAGATTCGACAGAAGTAGGTCCCTTAGAGTGAACCGACCCATGGATGTGACATACTCGGATTGCCTTCGAGAATTTGGGGCCTCCATCTCTAGCAATACCATAGCGCTGCTTTTTTGACGGCGGAGCTTAGTTAGTCTATCGGCCTGTGGTGGGGCCCTCTGGCCGAACGTCGTCAGATCGAGGGTGTGCTGACGACCGCGTGAAACCTCTTCATTATCTTCACTCATCAAGAAGTCCACTAATAGGTCGCCTAACAATCCGTTTTGTAGGGTTCTGATCATGACTTCGATGTAAGACATCACCGCGACGGCACTCCCATCGGTATCTGAGCATTCGAGTATGGATGTATACAAGATGTTTTCAAAGAAAATGCGCCGCACTGCATCGAGGATAGAGTTCACGATAGCAGTGCCGACGAGCGACGAGGCATCCGGACTGGGAACTGAATCGTCCCGCGTGGAATTCCGCCGGAAGACATCCTCCAGGAACTCGAGAAGTTTGAGGAAATGGTCTAACCTATATTTGAAATCAGGATTCGTCGACTCCTCCATTCCCTGAATTCGGCCTTTCTCTTCGGTAGCTTCTGCGGCGCCGATGACATTTACCTTTGCAGGGACACTGCCCAAGATCATGCTTGCGCCATGGCCACCATCCTCCGGGGTCGGATGCCGTATCTCCAGCTTGGAAGGAAGCAAAGAGTACACTGCGCCTACACCCGCCGCAAGGACTTCAGAGAAATCGCCATCCAGGATGTACTCAGCCAAGGAAAGGGCAGCATCGTTGATTGGATCTGAGGGAGTTGCGTTACTGGAGAGTGAGGACTGTGAAGAAGACGACCCAAATGCGCGACCGAGAGGTTCAACTGGGCTCATGGCAACATCCATCAAGAACAGCAACCCCGCTCGCGCAAAATCTCCGATTTGCCCTTCCCTGTGAACGAATCGGAGCAGGTAGTTGAACAGGAGGAATTCATATTCCGTTTTCTTTGTAGTCGACAGTGCTGGGGCAGACTTGAGGGTCTGCAAGGACGATGTAGGAGTAGCAGATAATGCTTCATCTCCCACTATGGTCGATTCGTTCGCACCAGTCTGATTTTCGCCTCCTTCGTCCTCATCCTCGTCCTCGTCCTCGTCTTCTTCCTGCTCCCCTTCCTCCTCCACAGAAAAGAGGGGCTCGGAGCGGTACCACAATTTGTCGTGGAAGAAAATCATTAGCAGTTCACGATACGTCCGAATGCGGCTGCACAAGATGCACAGCAGGTTGACGACTGGATAGTTATACATGAGACTGAATGCCCGGAGACCGACAGACACACTCACGGTCTTCTTCGTACTCTGATGGTGAACTCCGCACCGCATTTCGTGCTGCGCCCATAACCTTCCGATCCCGGTTGTCAAGCTGTTCCTGGAGGTCGTCGCCTACACAATTCCTCAAAAGTCGCAGCACCGCCTTGTGTACGGCAGAATGGACGAGGAACTGTTCGTCGAGTAGGACAACCATATTCTGGATGGCGCGAAGCACTTCTGCCTGAATTCCGAAGGGACGATCTGCTTCGCTGAGCTTAACGAGTGAGCCGAGCACATCTGTCAAAACGAATGAGATGGTGTCGTGAAACCGCAGGTAAGGCTGGCAAACCATTCTTGAGGAGATATTCTAGGCAAGCTCCTGCAGTACTAGCATGAGGGGTTTAGTGTGCAAGGAACGGGTGTCTATCCGCGGTGGGCTGCGTACCCTTCCTCCGCCCGAGTAGACTCCAGAACAAGCAGATCAACCATGGACTTGAGATGAGCAGGCACATCAGTCGAGTTGATCCCCCGGGTCAGTTGTCGTTCGTCAGGGTGTATCAGTGTGTTCTATGATGCACGATGAACCCAGGGATTGAGCATAGATGCCGCTGCACACCTTGACTAGCACCCAAGATTTGTGGAATTCCTGCGCATTGTCCTGCAATGCCTTGGGTGCAGGCTGGACACCAGGACGGAGAAACTTGGAAAAGTAGTCCATCTGGACTGGAAGCCACCGCAGTTGCCGGTGATGAGCTATTGAAGAGCTCTTTCTAGGTTCCAGTACTGGACACCACGGCGCCGGACGCCCACAGAAGTCACGTGTAGATCTCGACACCTCACCTACTTTCCAATCTTCAACCGCATATGGTCGCAATTAATCATGACTCGTTATAATGTATTTATCACAGGCCTCGCAGAAGCCCAGAAAAATGTCTCTAGGGTATGTATCATTACAGGAATATGAAAACAAGCCGTAGGTAGGGTCTCTGGTGTACAAAACCGTCCCTGCATTCTTCGGATTTGCGTCCAAGGTCGAACGTCCATGCAGATTAGTGATTAGATATTTCGACAAATGGCGCAATTGAGATGGATCTCATTTCGGAACATCGCAGCTGCATATTACGCCCACCATCAGCTAGGCTCGGCAAGAAATGAACCAAGGAACCTACGGAGCGCAATCAACGAGGCTAACAAGCAAACTACGGCGATGTAAAGTACGGTGTACTTGAGTACCTGCAGGAAGCATGTTCGTGAACTTAGGTTCACAGGGAATCATAAACGCACTCACAGTCCATCGTCTCTGTCTCCTCTGCTTCGTCGAGAACACAGGTGAACGGATCTGTTTTGAGGGACGAAGCCAGACTGAACCATGCGGGTCAATGTGAACGTCAAGGAGGAAACGAAGGGCCACTCACACAACATGGTAGAATGAAGCCGATCGAAGTATGGGAGTAAGACGGGTGGTGTCAAGATGATTAAGAGGACGTGTCCTAATAAGAAGTCTGATGTCCACAACGACATCTCCACGACCTTCACGATGAATTCACGCGCGGGCTGCGACATCGCCGCCGAACCAAGACCTCTCCCGTACCACTTACCCGTCCACCATGCCTGATTCGTCTCATCATGCTTGTATTCACGAGTCAAGAAGACAGCGATCAAGAATTTTTGGATGGCTCGTTGGATGGCAATGATACTGATAACCCCAAGCACTGCATGAGAGGCATCCCAAAGCTCGAGGAACCACTGGAAAAACTGTCAGAAGCGGGCCAACAGAGAGACCAGCAGGCACCTACGAAGAACTCAAAGAATGCGATCATTCCGACAAGAGCGAGGGTATGGGCCAGCGCAGCGACAAACGCACCGAATCTCGCAAAGGCGCTTAGCAAGGGACCCATGAACAACGAGACGAAGAATAAGACCAGAAGAACTGTTGCATTCCATATGACAGGCCCAATAGCGATGATACCAATACGGATGAGAGGGCTCGGAGGCTGATTGCCGTTCCTGTCTGGGAATGACTTGACGAACATATATGCAATGATGAACAAGGCGGCGAAGCACACAGGATAAACGATCTCCGACAAGATGACAGCTCCCCACGGTGCGCGAGGGACATCGCCAGAGAGCTTTTCAGACGGATGCCCGAGTTTCTTCTTCTTGTAACCGGTAATCATCGTCCGTGAGAGACGACAATAACCGTACCAGCTGCTCTTCGTAGTGCGTGAGTTGCCGCGCGACATCCAACGCAAAAATTCCCGATAGTCAATGATGAAGTCAGCGAATGAGAACTGGTGAGGGTTGAAAATGAAGGGCGCAATACAAAGAGATAAGACGGAGAACCAGAAGTAGATCAAGTGTGGAATCCATATTGCCATCGTTGCATAGAGGAGGAGGAGCAAGTTCCGCATGCCCATGTAGATGCTAGGTCCCGCGAACCGAGAGTACAAGATTGTGAACGAGATACGCGTTGTCGCAAAGCCACGGCCGGTTGCGATGTACCGGGCTCCACCAAACGTCAAATTGCTTTGAATGGACTGCGAGTAGATCTGTGTGGAGAATACCTCGAAGATAGGTGACAAGGACAGAAAATGCTTCCCGAGACGGATAAGAGCTTTTCCAGTCCCTCTTTCAACGAGCTCTGTGTAGATACATTAGGAAAAGTCGGTGCGGTGCGGTGCGTGCATGTGCTGACCTTGCAAGAAGAGAGGCAAGAAGGCGATGAAGAAGACCAAGAAGATGGAGACGATGCATCGCTTCACCCAATCAAAGACTGGGATGAGGTTGTAGCATCCTGATTGACCAGGAAGTACATTGCCTTGAGAATCAACTTTGCAGATAGCCAATTCCTTATTCAAAGTACCGATGAACAGTACTAGAAACAGCAGTTGAGAAGGAGAAAACACTACTATCCGAAAGACACTTACGAGTTATCATAAAGACTTGAATTGAGTATATGACAAGGATATTGTTGATATGGAAACCCGGATGACCGTAGTAGAACGTGAGGAAGCGATCCAGAGGCAGCTGCGTGCCAAGGTAATAATACTCCCGACTGAGCATCTGTTCACCCATACCAGTGCCGATCTTGGTCTGGAAGTTCAAGATAGTGCCGAAACCGAGATCACGCCCCTTGCCGCACTGGTAGTACTCCGAGTGTTTGATGCGTCCACCGCGACCAAATGCGTTCATACCGGCAAAAATATCTTCGTTCAGGTGGAGTCCTTTTTGGGCCTTTGAAACGCCTCCGCGAGTCGTCATGAACGTTGCATTAAGAAAATCCGGGTGTCCGTAGTGGAGCTTTCCGCCAATCCAGGCAAGAGCACGAGCAGTCATGGTACCAAAAGTCTGTTCCTTTCCGGCGGCAATATCTCCTAGTACGCCAATATTCTCCGAGAAGATGTACTCGCGAGTACCAACGATCGCGACGGGAGCCTTGCTGAACTCCTTGTGTCCCCACTGCGCGTACGGGCTCTGGCTCGAAACGGAGTATTCATCAAACTCGCCGAGAATGTTTCGGATCTTCAGACATTCCTCAAGGTAGTTGTCCTGGTTGGCGTCGATAAGCTGAAGATACTCTCCACGATAAAAGATGATTGCGTGATTCTGGTTATCCGACTTGCCGTCACCAAGGATAGGATTACCAGGGAGCTCGATACGGAACTTGGGACTGCGCTTTCCGGACTCGTCGAATTCGGAGTGGCCATCGATTAGGACCGAGTACAGCTTGGGTTCACCGCCCTTGGGACCCGGTTCTTCGTCTAGATAGGCGATCTGCAGGTCGGGATATGCACGCAGTAGAAACTCGGCGTTTTCACGTTCCTCCTTATTGAACTTTGCGAACCGCTGCATCGAAATCACGAACTTGAACTTCCGCCGGGACATGCGCTCCAGCTCTATCTCGAGACGATCTGTGTTGCCACCGAACATCGAAACGATATTCGGGTTCTCCACACGGTACAACAACTTGATGGCCTTCGCGTAGTTCATCATGCCGGAGACAGTGCGGTAGAGGGTCTGAGCGCGGAGAGAAGCCCAGATGCGGGTACGAAGGGTGTATTCTGGAGACGCAGTCTTGAAACCAATGAAATAGAAAGGCAGGTCGTCCGCCTTGCTTGACTTCTCTTCGTCACCGTCAACATGTGTCTCCTCCGCCAGAATCTTGGTGTCCTTTACGAAATTATCCCACTCGACAGGATGCAACTGTTTAAGGTATTCCAACTGCGTGACCCGCGTATTATGGTCCTCCTCGCGGATGATCTCACGGAGACTAAGTAAGATCTTTTCAGAGTAGTGGGGGACCAAAACAGTGAAGGTGGGCATCGCATCGACGGGAAGAGGCTCGGGAAGCGCGGTAGTGAGGGACGAAGCAAAGAAGGAGATCCGGCGGTGTGCCTCGCCACCAGCAGGGAAAAAGTTGCCTTTGAAACCGTCGCCATCATTATTAACGAAGAACGGCGGCGCACGGAGAGTGCGGCGCCCATCAGGTCCGTCTGTCTGATGATATAAGAGTCGCTGAACGTTGTCAATAGACAGAAGGTGCTCGCGGTACATGGAAATGATAATGGCGTTCCAGATCTGAGAGACGAGCACCTTTGGCTTGTACTTAACTTCCATCTCGCCCGTCGCCAAAAGTTTGGCATAAATACGTTTGGGTAACCGGGTATATACGTCCTTCCATGGCGTCCATATCGATAGCCCAAGACCAAACGATCGACCAATTGAGAATACGACAACCCAAATGATGTACCATAGGTACGTGTCCAAAAAGAAGAGGATGAGGTCCATGACGTACATGATCGCTAACGTGAATGGGACTTGATTGCTGCAGAGAGTAGTACCGAATAACCTGTCGTTGCAACCTTGGACCTTAGTACGAGCCATGACAGCGATGGGGCTGCTGAATGATGACGTCAAGAAGAAGTACGATTCCGCAAACTTGCAACTGAAAATCAGGAGCCAAAGGAAAATGCATGCGAGTCGAGCTGATCCAGGAAGGGTAGGATAAGATGCCGTGAATGTCTGAGATGCCATATACTTCCGCGATTTGCCCCGGACACGGTCGCCGAACATGCGGCCAGAGGGAATGATACCGAACGCGAATGTCACGACGATAGAAATGAAGAACTGCGTAATGGCGACGATGAGCGGAATTTGATTTGATGATGGGCGGCCGTCGACTTTAGCAATGTAGACGGTTGGGCCGGCCGTGAGAGCGAGGATCACCAAAAGGAATACAAACCGGGTTGTCAGATGAGAAGCATTATTCCACGTGGTAGGGAGATAGAAAAATTCAGCTAATGTCGCCAGCAGCATTATTGACGTGGAAACTGCTCCTCCTAGAGCAGTAGCAGACCAGGTCATGGCTGCCGAAGGGAAACGCTGATGATGCGGGGCATAGACCTTAGGAGAGTTATAAGCGGTGTAGAACCAATAGAAAGCGATGTGAAGAATCCATATCCGGTTGAAGTTGACCAAAAGGTGAGCAGTTGAGCGTTTCTCGAAGTATGTCTTGAAGAAGACGCGGTTCCAGTCAATATAATTGAACTTCATAAAACGCTGCGACGGAGGAACGTCAACGAGACGAGTCTGTATAATTATATAAAATGAGTTTTAAGGCGAATCGTTTTCATAAACTCAGAGCTCGTACGTTGTCCTGAAGAGTGATGCGGGAGAGACCTTCGGGGTACCAGAACAACTGGTTAATGTCGTCATAGCCAATTATTTGATCGTGGTCCTTCTCCCTTCTCACATATTTGCCATCCTGGAGTTCGTAGCCCTGGTCCCGCATGAAGCGATACAGTGGCTTTATGACAGTTTGGAGGTAGACGCCTTCTGGAACAGGATCCACTCTGTTCTGGCATTCCGGACTCCGGTAGTAGTCGTCCGCGCACTTGAATATGAAGCACAAACATTCCGGTACGAAACGAACATTGCCACCCTCGCCCCAACAGAGTAGATAAAGAGCGAGCTGACGGAGACGGTCGTATTGGCTCATATTATGCATCGCATTACGCCACCGGTTGAGAGCATTGTCTAATGACTTCGCGCCAGCTGTCTTGACGAGAGCACCTCGTACACTTTTGAGACGTTGTAAGCCTGGATTCTGTGACTGGCCGACAGCGTCATCAAGGTTGAGTTGCGCAGCAAAGTACCACTTCCGATAGTTCGCGTTCTGACCACCAATGTAGTCGGCGTGCAACGTGAGAAGGGCTTGATTGGGTGACATGCGCGACGCTCGAGAGTCGAGAAGATTCATGAGAAAGTCGTACTACATACGCAAGCGTAAGCGAAAATTACATATCGACGAGAAGTAAGGCACACCTGGTTTCGCATTGAGTCTCTCTGGAAGCCGAACTTCTGCGTCAAGTCAAGGAAAATATCCTCAATTTCTTCACAGGACATGGGAATCTGTTTGTCGGAAGACCATGCGGGATATGGTTCGGAGGATATCATAGGCCCGACACCTGGCATATTGCTCATATGCGAATCAATAGACGGTGCGTACCGGCGACTGTGACCATCATCCGAATCTGGTCTACGACCTAGGAAATGGTCAGCAAGAAGACAAGCGAAAGAGAAAGAATAGTGAATTATCCCAGCTGGCGGAGGATGCGCGAGGGACCAAGCCAGTGCATCCCCGTCTGTTATATCAAAACAATAGAACGACGCGGAACGATCGCTCGACATTGGACTCCCAGCATCGGCTTGTCGCTGCTCACA
>QLPM01011771.1:0-13837 GCA_003314695.1 Albatrellus sp. MG142 | reverse complement strand
CAGTCGTGCCACTCGTCCTCCCGCGGCCTTTCAATCATCCCTCCTCACGTGCATCACCGCCCACAATAAATAATAGTCAGCATTCTAAAACCCAAAAGCCCTCACATCGCCACCGACGGACTAAAGTCAGGTATAAGGAAATGTGGCGGACTATGTACGAACAGCAGCAGAAAGACAAAGCATACGACACACCCAGAGCGAAACGCAAGAGACGATACGGGCAAGAACAGGTAAAGGAACAAGGAGTGACAAATAGCTCGACTAGCAATCACTACGAAAGACTAACCGGGGGCGGCAGACCCAAGCAGGTGAGAAAAAGGTGAGTAATGTAAGACGAAGAAGCGGATTTTTAGTAACATTACAAGCACTGTACATACACCTCGTGCCCGGTCAAGAGAGTAGGAATAGGGGCGAGACACCTTGAAGGGGGGATATAAACAGCAAAAAATCACGTTGGCTGTCCAGCGCCGAAGGCTCTTAGCGCCTGGCATTTGACGGCATGGGGTGGTCAAAGTTGAGGGGATACGACGTCAGGTCGCTCGTCAAAGCCAGGGTGTCGAGGCTGGCCCGTTGTCTCACGTGCGGCGGTGCCGATTCATTGGGCCGCGCCGACTCCTGAGGCTCGCCCGGCCGCTCGATCTGGAAAGGGAACGATCCCAGACCCGTCGACATCGCCGACAGCTGCGAGCCCGTCGACATGCCCAGCATCTGCCGACTGGGCGGCGCCAGCGGCTTCTCTGCTTCCTGCGGCTGCCGTTGCTCTCCCGGCTGCAATGGCCCGCCGTCCTGTGTGGCGGCGCCATTCGAGTGGTGGAACGCCTGAGTGGCCAAGGGCGAGCGCGGCGGCGACCGGATGGGGCGGTTCGAAATCGGCGATGGAGGGACAAAGGTGAACGACTCGAGAATGGAGTCCGCGCGAGTTGACGTGCCAGACGCTACTGTGGACATGGACATCCTCTGGTCGGCCGCGTTCAGGTGTACTTTTGCCGCCTGCGTCTCGGTCGCAACCGTCGCCTGCTGTTTCTCGAACATCTCCAGCGCCCCGTCCATCTTGGGCGACAGCAGCCTGGCGCTCGTCATGCGGTAAGGGCCCCGCATGGAGCTGGCCGCGGGCGAAGTCGGGACGATTGAGGCCGACGCCTGTTGTGAGTATCCGAGGTGCACGCGCGTCGCATCGCGGATGTCTGCGCCGATGATGCTCCCTGCCTGCGTGCTCACGCTGACCGGGCGGCTCTGCTGCTCGCCGCGACCATTATCTGCCCATGGTTGCTGGGGCGGCTGCGGCGTCCACTCAGAGACCTGCGTGCCGAACGTGGAGACGGAGCCGCGTTTAGTAGATCCCAATAGCGAGTGCTCGTCGCCAAAGGGGTCGGCCCTGGGTTCTTCCACCTCCTTGAGCACATCCTGAGGACCGAACGACGAAGCCGCCAGCGGAGAACGGATGGTCGGACGAGAGGTGAGCGTTACTGCCCTGGAGAGGCTGCCGCTGCCGGAATCAGAGGTCTGGGTGGACGAGGTGTGGATCACCTCGGCTTTCACCACGCCAAGAACCTGTCTCTGGCTTTGTGTTACGATCGTCGGAGCCTCGGTGAGCAAGTCGCTCTGGAAGCTCGCGTTCGACATGTAGCTGTTGCGGTTGGACAAGCCAGAAGTGCCGGACAGGATGGAGAGCGCACGACCAGGAGGGCGGCCAGAGGAAAGGTCTGATGTATGCAGGTGGACCATGTCAATTTCGTCACCGGGGGCGCGCCTGGGGCGCATGGGAATCGAGGTTGCCGATCCTGCGTAAGATGAGGAACGTGTCGGAGAATGGACTGGAGACACAGAGCCGGGCGGCACCAACGCGATGGGGATGACATTCGTCATCTGCGTACCCATGGACGATGTGGTAATGATAGACTGGTTGTCGTGGAACGGATTTGAGTGAATAGATTGATGGACCGACCCTGCACCGCCTCCATTTCCTGTGGCTGGGTTCAAGTCGATAACCGAGTTGGAGGTCGTCGAAAATATCCTGACAGTGCCCTGCTCTTCCAGAGGCTGAAGCGGAGGAGGCGTCATGGTCCGCCGCACTGACATCGCCTTCTCTATAGGATCCGGCCGGTTCAATACGGTTTCTGCGGGTGCAGGGACATCCTTGACGCTAGGAGCGTCGGCGTCTGACTTGGCCTGCGCCTTGAGGGCCCGCTGGCGTCGTCGCCACCAAAAGTAGGTCGCTCCAGCAGCTGCGAGGAATAAAATGGCGCCGACAACAACACCTGCCACTGTGCCCGTACTGACACCGCCCGAGGCTGGAGCGGGCGCGTTACCAATACACTGGAAGCTGCCGCAGGCGCTGCAGCTCCTGCAGGAACCAGTCAGAAAGGAGCGCGAGCGCAAAGTCAAGACACGATGTAGCGCACCTCGCTATCTGGATACACTGGGTGTTGGCTGGGCAGACGCAGGGGCTTGGATCATTGCACTGCACGCAACTGCCGGCCGCTCGGGGGTAAAGCAGACCGTTGATATGCATGATTTTACTGGAAGGTCAAAAGAGCGTGTGAGTGAGGTGTGGAAGAGAAAAGGACGACTACGGAGCCAGCATAGGCCAGCAGACGTTAGCTAGACGACGAGGGAGGGAAAGATGGCCGCGAGAACACGCCAGCCTGATGAGACCGTTAAGCGGGCGCCAGGTCCAGCTGATCTAAGACCCCTGGGCTGCGCTCGCTTAATTTACAGGGCCGCTTCCCTTTTTCTCTAAGAACCTGCCACGGTATTTATGTTCTCCGCTCTCCCAACGCTGTTCTATCGTAACCTATCGTAAAGTACAAGAGCCCAGCCTGGCTCGCCGTGTTCCTTGGGAGGGCCGCGTCCCACCGCCAGCCATGGGCGCATTTATTCTATCGTGCTAAAAGCTGAAAAATGCTATTTGATACAGAGAGGTTGAACTCCGAGTCGGTTCCAGGACGCCGGTCATAATCATGCCATATCTCAGTGCGAATAATCGTATCTGTTTCGAGGTAAGCACAGCCACGCAACGTCACGCAACTGCACGCACTTTCTGTAGAACGTCTCCGAGTCAGAGGGCACAGCCTGTCGTTCCACAAATTCTCATGAACACCGTGTCAGCGCCTGGAGGAATCGCGAGTCCGCACCTCGTTCCGTCTAGCACCCCTCATCTTTCTCCCGTTCTTCTCGAGCTCGCGCCGGTGTTCCCGGTCTTCGCGCAGCCACTTGAGGGCTAAGTGGAACAGCGAATTCTTCGACCCTGCTGGGGCTACTACAGGCCACGGTGTAGGATTCGTCACAAACTCGCCAAAGCGCATGTGCGCGACGTGGGTCGGGAAGCCCGCTAACCCGTCAAAGATATGTGTGGCGTCTGGGGGACGTAGACAAGCATCCATGGCGAATTGCAGGACATGAGAGATGGCATGACCTACAGATGATGGTGCCCCCCCGTGCTTCGCTGTCCGATTTGAGAAAACTGAGCAAGTCATCTCGCACCTGCACATCGAGGTCCACGGTAACCTGCAGCGTCATCGACATCAGCGGACAGTTCGACTCTGACCAAGAGGTTGGGATGGCATGTACTTCGTCGAGAAGCAGAACGTCCCACTGCATCATCAGACCCATGCACAGCTGTACCCTTCGTCTCTCGCCATCAGAGATGGCATGCATGTGCCAGTCCAGGTCAACATCTAGGATATCGAGCAGTCGGTCCCTGCGTTCCTTGTGACGATACCCGCCTACCGAATCGAGAAAATTGGACACCACTATGTCACCTCGAACGACGGGATTCATAGCCCTAGTGGTCAGTCCACATAAGCATTCAACGCTCAACCACAAGACTGGTTGGTCTGTGTGCAAAGGGGCAACAATGCCTACCACTCGGTGCCCAGGAATGTCACCCCCGGGGGTGATTCGCGAAACACATCCTTCCCTTTGATGTACACTTTTGCACCCGGCGAGGTTATAAGTCGTTTGCCTGCGAAAATCTGCAATAAAGTCGACTTCCCAGCTTCAGGTCCCGGGATGCGATCAGCGCGAGTTAAACTATTGAGAACGATAGGGCACAGACGCACCTCCATTAGCTCCGATCAGAATAGTACGTGAACCCTTTGGCAGGTGAATGTTGACGTTCAAGAGCGCTGACGTGGGGGATGAAGAATTATGGCTGTATGTAAGGTTTTCCGCCGATATCTCGAACGACTCGGAGACCGGCATGTTTACAGTCAGAGGACTCTGGTTAAACCCGTTACCCCCCGATAAAGCTGCTTTTATAACACACAAATTATCAGGTCCGAGATCATGTCGATTCAAGCCATATTTACTACCCACCCATGCAGTATAATTAGGATCAAATCGCGGCCAACTGGCTCAGTGTAGCTGTACTGAGAAGCTAAAACTTGATATTTCGCAGCACACTGTGCCGCCCACAAGATGCCAGTGATATGCCGTTATGGCTGCTGTACAGGATGTAGCGCCAAAAGTTCAGTGGCAACAAACTTTTGATCACGGCGACTGGGCGATGCGGATCGTACTATCCGATATCCGCAGCTAGACGAGAAAGCTCCCACGTTGAATCTGGCACCATAAATAATTGCCGCACCGGCAGTCCCCCTCACGACCTTATACTGTTACCTTGAAAGAGAGGTTCTTTGGCACAAGTACTAGCGTCCTGACTTCATCGACGCTAGCTCTAGTATTGACAACAAATAAACGCCCGCCATGTCGACTTTCCCAGCGCTACCCGGCATATACAGACTCTTGTTTTTATACCTGGAGCCAGGTATGTTGAACATTGACGTGGAGCTGGCACTGATCTCCGCTCAAAATACGGCAGCATCTACCATAGCACCGGCATTTCTCACCTGGTTCTTTCCGGGAGCTGCATGGTTCCACCATGAACTGGTCCCCTCGTCTATGCCCGTACCTCGTACGCTGGACGTAAGGTCTCAGATGGCAATATGGCAATTAGGAAATTGTATGTTTTAAAGGAGAGACTGCATTATCCGAGATTATAGTTCTTACTTGACAGGCTACTTCTTGCTCGGCCTGCTATCGTCTCTTGTCTTCAGGGCCGTGCGGGATGCCTTGCCCAATAATCCAGCCGCTCAAGAACGTATACTGGGCGCAAGCTTTCTAGCCATGGCCATCGCCGATGTAAATGTCGTTTCATTTTCCGAGTGGTTGTTGACCTAAATATGAAATATCGTTGACTTATTGATACATTTAGGTGACCCAGTAAGCTCTTTACATTTATCGAGAGCACGGATTTCCGACGCACAGATACGAATTGAACAGCATCGTTACGACACTGGCAGGCCTGCCAGATCACTTGCGGTACAACCCTGCCGTGTGGAATCCCATGACCCACGGTAGTGTCACGTTCGTTGTGTTGCTCGTGTCTATGCGGTACGTACCCGCGGCTTTTCCTGATCCTCAAGTGAGGCTTATGCTTATCCTTCCTCGCTTGCCGCTGGGACCACTAGCACCGCTTGGTTTTTAGGGATTGGAAGAGAGACATACTATTATGGCAGTTCGGCACATGCTAAGCGGTCTTAATTAAGCGTTGTTTCACTTTCTATAATATAAATCAATGCTCGTTGTCGTCGGGGGAGTGCTTCCGCAGCGGCTTTGAGAGTGTTTCAATAAAATACAGTGTATGGACTGCTACGAAGCGGACTTTGAAAACGGCTGGTGGCTGCTCTCTTGTTCCCAATGGTGCAAAACTGGAAACGTTATTTTGCGTCTTAAAACAAGTTCCCAACTCAGCTGCCTTGGATACCCTTCTTACATATACCTCTCCATATTAGAAAAACGAGGAAATCTCAGCACAAGAAACTCGATATGGCCCCTCCGGATAACGTCGAAGTCATCGACCTCACTAGCTCGCCACCTGTTGGTCAGAAAACGCTCACGGAAGTTTTGGAGGACGGAGAGATCACCCTTGCGGTAGACACGACATCAGAGCCGGGGCCTGCCAGGGACAGAAGCAAGAAGAGGAAAAAGGCCAGAGGCTCCGGCCGGGCGTCCGGGAGCTCACATACCACATCGCGGGAGCAGTCCATGCAGAGAGATACGGTGGGGAAAGGGAACCAAGCAGACGTCCGCTCGAATGTAAAAGACGAGAAGGTCGAACAGCAAGACCCACGACGGTCCGCGAAGAAGAAAAAGCGCAGCGCTCGCAGCTCACGAAAAACGAGCCCTCCGTCGCCCGTTGACGATGCGGACCTGTTCTTCATCGATACGACCCCAGCCAGTTTATCCCATGACAATGTTTCGCACCCCACTGATGCTGCACCCGACCCGACTGCTCTGGCGACTAAGCACGATCTTTGGGACCAAGATCCCAGCGCATTGCTACTGCCAGCTCATGTTTCTGTGCTGGAAGCCGACGACGGCATGCCTGTGGAGATCATACGTCGTCCAGATTCGGACTCGGACACCGATAGCTACATTGAGTACCTCGACTACGATGACCGCACGGTAGATTTTCTGAATACGCGCTGCCCACTTCTTGGCTCACGGTTGTGTATAGGCACCGGGAATGGTCCGCTACTTCGACGACAATGCCGAGGAGTCAAAACAGATGAGATTTGTATGTAAGAGGTGTGGGGCAGAGAACGAGCATAGGACATATGAATGCCCAGTCTTAATTGTTTGTTTATCTGCTTCTCTTGCACAACATTACCCTGCTCAAATATATGGTCTGGGATCAGTGCTTAACATGTGGTGCACGCGATGAACACTCGACGCGAGGCTGCCCCGTCAGCAAGACATGCTTTTCGTGTAATATGAAAGGACATATTAGCAAGGTACTTGATCATTCATTCCCGCCGTATACCTGGAATCGACGTGGTTTAGGATTGTCCAAACCGGCGCTCTCGGGGCATGGCCACCATGAGCTATGATGATTGTGACCGATGCGGATCAAGTGTCCATAATACCAAGGTGCGTTCATATAGTTGTATGAACCCAGAGGCTAGGCTAATTCCATAGAGCTGCTCCAGGAGTGTCCAACGCTATGGAGGTTGTACGAATATGTCTCTGAGTCAGAGCGCAGCGCTATCCTTTTTGCCAGAGAAGAGAGGCGGATCTTGGCTCTCGGTCAGGGAGGGGAGGGTTATATCGCTACAGACGAGTGGTGTTACAATTGTGGCGGATGTGGGCACCTCGGCGATGTGAGCCCACTGCTGAACTCACCTCCAGTGCTGATGGCCTTCAAATTGATCATGTTTCATGTTCATTAGGATTGTGACGCCCTGCCCCATCCTGCGGACATGCCTAAGGAGCACTCGGCGTTCAGCATGTATAACAGGATGACCGGTCCTTTCTTCGATCTATCTACCAGTCCAGTGTCAAATCGGCGCGAACCGCGGGACTGGGAGTCCAGCAACACAGTGCCGGATGGGTGGGGTTTCAACGCGCCAGCGAACGTGGGCAAGCAAGCGCGCAAGAAGGACCGTGCACGCATGGAGCAGCGTGAGAGGGAGCAGGAGGAGCGGGACGCAGACGACGGCGGAGACTGGTTCGAGAACCCAAGAAATGTTCGGAATCGCGGCGTGGCGCCGGCGTCAAGAGGGAAGGTGGGTGGGAATGGTCATGGCCCAGGGAAGAGCGTGCCGCCGAAGATCGCGTTCGGGGCGTCCCTGCGAGATAGCGCTAGGCGCATGGACGTAAATTCCAGCTTGGCCTCAGGCTCAGGAAGATCAGAGCAGCGGCAACGAGCAGACTCCCTGTTGGATCGGCTGCAGGACGGAGACGACATGCGGCCGCGCGCACAGCCCAGTTTGCTTGACCGCATTGGGCGCGAACGGGAGTCGGAGGGGTTGAAGATTCGCGGGTTAGCTCGAAGAGATACGAGGGTGGAGGACAGGGACCACGATCCGTCGTATAGAGAGTACAGGCGAGATGGTGACAGGGATAGGGAGAGGACTAAGGACAGGGATAGGGACAGGGATAGGGATAGGGATAGGGACAGGGCCAGGGATAGAGACAGGGACAGGAATAAGGACAGGGATAGGGATCGTGATGGTGAACGTAGTCGAGATCGGCAGCGCGACCGGCCGGGGGAGCGGTGGATCAGGAGGGATTATACAGGACCACGATACAGGGGGGGGTATTCCCGCTGAGCATATGTTGGAACATGCTGTATGTCTTTCTTGTATCTGCGAGTGCCAATCAACTGTGCATCTTGACTGTACTAATGATCGAAGCTCTAGTCAGGACTCTACAGCGAGAAGTTGGCGTCTGTTCGCCTACCATTCTTGCCGAAAGTCTCCTGGGGGCACTCGCCATCACTGCTAATGTCTGCTTTTATGCAGGTAGCCGGGATGAACTTGGAGGCGGTGTGTCTGATAACAACCTCACTCACTGACGAAGGTCATTCATAACATAGCCCAAACATTGGATCAACCTCCAGTTTGCCATCAGTCAGGAATCGACCCTGTGTGCAAACTCAACTATAATTCGCTATGGCGATGGGTGTTCCATATCGACCGAACCATGATACGGGGGGGGGACGATCAGAGGTGTCTAGAAATTTATCCGAATCTGCAATCATCCGTCTTGTTCGCTGTCCATCTCCCTGACGTAAACGCCCTTCGTCGAATACTGCCCTCTACAGCCAGTGGACACTCTTCAAATTGCGATTGAGTTACACGGTTCTTTATATCCGAAGTCATAGAACTAGCAACATGCGTCCATCGCAGATCAGTCCATATCCTATTGCCATCCTCTGATGTGATGTCGCGCACGACATGCAGAGACATAATGACGTTGAACTGGCAATCGCAAGTGTTTCGCTCAAATTCAAGCGCAACCGTAGCCGAAACTGCTTCAACATGTCCTTTGCTTCTCTGGCCACTTACCTCGGGACCATACCTCATTCTTCACTCGACCTCGGGCGAACTCGCACGCTTAAGTTGTACCCCCTCACCACCTTTTTATTTTTGTTAAGACCTAAATAACCGAGAACTTCGGTATTTTGAGGATTGTTATCATTGGTGATGTATTAGCCCGCACGTGCGTGATGCCTTCTCAGTATATGCTTGCCTGACTTGTTAACCTATATTGCCTCCTGTATACTACTTGGATGTACTATATGGTTCCGGCTCACTCCCCACCCGTGCGTATATATTCCACTCACGCATGTAGTACTGATTCTTTTGAGTCAACACCACTATTGAGCATTCTCTTGCTCGGTGTCTCGGTGTCTCGTGACCCAGAGATGCCGTAGTATTGAGGATTCAGTAATGGATTTCAATCCCAGAAACGTTTTCACAGCTGCGCAGTATCCCGTAACTTGTTTATCTGTTTAATAGTTCTTTTTTGAGAGGCCTTTATAGAGCGAAGGGTCCATTTCCTGTCGGTCTAGGATAGCCTTCACATCGTCACGTCACCGACACCGAGAGGATTTCACAACGGCCCCTCAACAACTCAACAATATCTCATAGGTACGGCGGCTTTCCAGCCAAGGATGGCTAGCAGCCTAAGAGGACCGGAAGTCGTTATATTGATTGCGCTTCTACTCGTTCTCCGTGCCCATCTCTTGAATTGGGCGTTTGCGTCAACCGCCAACCTCTTCATCTATTTCTTGCGTCAGCCAGCCTCTGATCGAAGGCCTACCCCCACATGGCTCAGCGCTTTCTCAATGCCTGGGTACTGGCGAGATATCACTGTGCCGCACCTACGTGCGCCGAAGCTCTCAAAAGGCCTTGCCGGTCATTTTGTCTGCAAGCCGTCACAGGTGGCAGCTGCCTAGCCTCAAGCTCTGCGATTTCGGACAAATATTGCAGTTTCCGTCCTGGGCGATTGCGGTTCGTTGAGTAAACATAAAGTTTTGCTTCTTCTTCAGGACCTGGCATACGTAGCCACCTGGCGGTGGATTTACGACGCAAATAATTTATTTGGTTGGGTAAGTAGTAGGGTTCATAAAAATGCGGAATGATCAAGTACGTGCTGGCTCCTAAGGCTACTTCATGACGTCGCAATATCATCAGAGCCATGGTTGTGCTGGGAAAAGAAGTATTCAATTTGTGTAAACAGCAGACTCTTTTTCAGAGATTCGACGGTATAAATGCACCTGTGGAATGATATCTATCAATGTTGATAGAGGAGTGGGTCAGACACCGCGCATTCCACGGCGCTGCAGAGAGACATTCCAAGAGATGTACTAACGATGAAAAGCGAGATCATCCCCGTACCGAGGGCAAGAATTACCACATCATGAATAATTGGAATGAAGTCGGCACCACAGTTGCAGAAGTGGGTGCCACGCCCTGCACAGAGCCATACCGCATCACGACGCTTTCTGTTTTCAAACGACACCCACGCCCAGTAGTGCCGCGCCACTTCTAATCCCTCTTCCGCGGTTCGCGACCAAGCTGATAGCAAGGCAGCTAACTAGGAAGCCAGTAAAGCTGCGATAAAGGGATAGGCGAGGACATGTGAGGGGCCGGGGCGGCACATACAGATGCCGCTAACAAGGCATGAATGGGATGACGCACCGGAAGAAGGCGACGCGCGAAAGGGATCGTTCCTCGCCTGGAGACCTCGAGGAGGCAAAGATGGCGCGCAATACCGCAGGTGTAACGGGGATGCGGCTCTTCTCCTCCACCCTAGGTAGGGTAAGAGGAGGCGGCGTCGGGGGAGATGGTGGCTGTGGGTGAGGCTTCTGATACGACCGTCCAACGGTCGACGAAGTTGGGGTGTGGACGAAAGAAGCAGGCGTAATTGTCGTCGTCGTCGAGGGGGTAGATGCAGCGTTCGAGACCACAGATGTTGTGGGCGAGGTAGATGATGAGGAGGGCATTGCTCTGGATGGAGAAGGGAAGGATGTGGCCGTGACTACCAACAACAGTATGAGCCACCACAGGCCACACAGATATAAACATCGCCTTTCGGGCCGATTATCTGGTATGGGATCTGAAATATGCCTTTTCCAAACGATATGGAGGACTGCTATCCCCCCGCTACATTAGGTCTAGCCATACTAGATACCATCTGACTTGTGCTTCTGAAGCACTGGTTCTCGCATTGCTTTTCATTGATTGTTGTAGCATATATATACCTGTTTGGTATGCAATACAGCCACTGTAATGCTGCAAGCACGCATTCCATTGCATATGCTATTTTAGGCCATAAAATTACAGACGTACACGATGGCGAGCCGTAACATCACTGGCTCATACACGTACCATGAACCTAGTGGTAATATTACGATCGACCATATGGACAAGGAAAATTTCTATCGTAATGACTGGTTTCTCTCGAGTTCGGGAAGCAATGGGATGGCATAACACTTCATCAACAGTTGCTAAGTAGTATATTCTGAAGATCCATTTGCAAATGCTACCATGGTAGAAGAACATTCATTGCATCTGTCATGACCGGCGTGGAAGAAGTAGAATAAAAGGCAATGTACTGTACAGACAATAAAGAACAGAACTACAGCCAAATCGATTTGGCGGTAATTTAGCGAGGCGGAAATCCGAAATGAAAGATTCCATAAAGCAAAACAACTTGTAGCTCCCTACGACACTTCCGCAAGCGGTAAATGACGGAGTCTTCTGTAGAACCCAAGATGGAGTTCTATACCGGACTCGCGAAGTCGCAGCACCAGTGGTCGGCCATGTAAGTACTCAGAGGTCCGTCAGGACGCCCTCAGGTGGAGCCATACTTGACTTCAGTGTCATGTATATCGTCGAGGCTATGCTATCTTGAGTATATGAGTTTACGTGACAACATCGACAATCACTTACATCTGCGCACCGATATCCAGATTAAATTGCTACCTGTTATGGAGCACAGTGAAGCATTCACAGTATCAGAGGGTCCGTGTGGCTTATAGGCTCCCCCAGATTGACATTGCACTGAGCATCTTCCAAAAAGGCACACAAATGATCTAGCAGAGCCAAAGTTTTTCCTCAATGTGTGTGGTTGCGTCAGGAGAATAACGAGTCGCACTCTCAGAGGTTGACGTTGGTGAGTCCATTGGACCCGGGGACTCGCTCCGGTCACTCATACCAGCGGGGATCGTACAATGGAAAGTTGAGATGATTTGCGAATAAAGGCCTTCACAGTCGGTATGATCATAGAGAAACCTGTCCACCAGCTGCGATGAAATCACAGGCCTCGTCTCACTTGCAGTGAAGTTGAAATCTCCGCGATCGAGGTGCATGAACTATCAGGAAGAGTCTGTACACGCATATCAGGAACTGCAGGAGCCAACACTACAATTTCTCCCAGTTCAACAGAAGTAGCGCTGAGAAGAGAAAGCGTCAACATGTTGATCATAGTGATGTGCTGCAGAAACCTACATATTAGCGTTTGCGTGGTCGTGCGGAGGATTGAGCGCGAAGCTCGGAATATCGTACTTGGTGTTGGAGCAGCAAGCCGTGTTCGACGAAGATTTTCGTACGCTCGTTTTATTTTTACTCTTTGTTGTCGATGCGCGCGAGACCGTACGCGCGCGTTACTATACGAAAAACATAGGGTTTGTTTCCGTTATGTCTTGTTTACAAAAAGCCCCGTATATTTACAGTGTCTACTCGTCATTGCATCTCTTTCCCTCAGTCTTTGCCCAAAAAAGACTGAGGTATGTTGTTTCTTCTCGGCCTTTTTCTATACTTTTAACTTACTTCTATTCAGTCCAATTTGTTTTACTAGTTTTTGTTTTTATCACTTAATTACCCTAAGATTAAAGTGGTCTCAGTATATAAAAGAGTTAATTACTTGAATAAGAAGTGTAAACCAGATGTTGGCGAGGAGTGCAATTACGGAAGACACGATCGACAAGTTCTTTCTCGAACCTGATGCAAATTCAGAAAATGCAGGAATTGCGCTACAGAAAGTCGCGATGATGTTGGCGATTGCTTTTTCCCCCTGTTGATGACTTAGGTCTCTAGTGAGATACCTAACAATGGAATTGTAGAGCCTGTAGATGGTTGACATGGTTAAGGGAGTAAAATGGGACTCGATTATGACGACATCGACATGGTGCGGCTATAAATAGATGAGAAATGCTTATGTAATGCGGGACCTCATGTTGGAATTTCAAAGGGGCCCGAGATATGCCTTATTTTTTCTATTACTTTTTGTGCTTACTTGTCTATTGATTACAGTACGCTACGATACGCCCAAATTGCGCATTCGCCACATGGGCTGCGCAGTTTTTACTACGCCGCCACGATTTTCTTTGCCCCGCACGCAACGCTTTGCTTACTGCGCGCGACACTTTGCTCACTGCGCGCAATGCTACGTATTTTCTTTTGCCGCACATGTCTCTCCATTGTCCCCTTTACATATAAATACTGTACATTGAGAGTCTGCCACCTCAGTTGTTTGCTGTCTAGTGCAACACTGAGGTGAGCTGCTCTAGTACTTTACTTGTCTTTCTCTGTCTGACTTACATGTTGGAGTAGCAAGCTGTGTTCAGTGAAGATTTTCATATGCACATTTTATTTTTATTTCTTGTTGTTGATGCGCATGAGACCGTACCTGCGCGTTACTATACGAAAACATAGGGTTTGCTTCCACTAAGTCTTTCGTCATTTATTTACTATACTTTACAAAAAAAACCCTGTATATGTACAGTGTCTGCTCGTCATTCCATCTCTTTCCCTCAGTCTTTGCCACAGAAAGACTGAGGTATGTTATTTCTTCTTGGCCTTTTACTATAGTGTTAACTTACTTCTGTTCAGTCACAAGTGTATTACTAGTTTGTGTGTTTCTATCAGGTTATGGGCCCTGAGCTGTATTTCAGGACATGTTAAAAAAAGTCAAAAACAAGTCTATCTAAACACACTGTAAGGGTTCAACATGCGGTCATGTGGTCAAACACCTAAGTCAAATG
>QLPM01011654.1:0-30843 GCA_003314695.1 Albatrellus sp. MG142 | reverse complement strand
ATGCCTGTCCCGTCGCCCCCTCTGTGTCATCCCACCTGCGCGTACGGACGAGCCCGCGCACACGCACTCGTCCTGCCCTGCCTGCGTCGTCTCGATCCGAGGATCGCAAACATCGCTCATCTCCAGCGCGGTGCCGTGCAGTGCGGCCATCTTCATTCCAATCCATCACACAGCCGCCTCCCCGGGCCCGTCTGCCTGCGAGCCCACGCCTGCTCTCTCCGTCGTCCGCCTGATATGATGTAATGTGACGACGCGATAGCCTTTCTTCCATCTCAAGTCGGCCGCAATCTGCCTTTACATGGTGGCTGCGGCATGCGGCATGCGGCACACACTCTGCTGTCTCGGAGCACAGGCGTAGGGTTTCGGTGTTTGCCCCCCGTCACCCATCGCACCGCGTATACTTCCCAATCCCCGTCCGTGCCCTCATCTCACTTCTCATCGCCACCGCAACAGCCTCCGACGGACGTGCACGCACCGCGGCTCCAGATGAACGCCCGTTTCTGCACACAGGAGTGCCTGCCCTAACCATAATCTCCACCTCCCCATCGGCACCAGTAGATCCGGACACATAGCAACCCGGACTCCTGTTATCAGCGGCACGGAGATGACCTGCACGCCGCACACGTGAAACCAGGACAACATCCAAATCTTTCTCCCCGAAACACCAAGGGGCGCGCCCGCTGCCGGCGATAACTGGCTTGCGCGGAGGCAGATAAGCAAGGGCGTGGCTGCGCGGCCGTCGCCGGTGATCGCTGATGCCAATGCGGGGAAATAGCAAATTACCACATGGGCAACCCATCTCGAATCCGGGGGCTGCCTGTACGTATCCGTCGTCGTCGATCAGCATTCCACCATCCCCCTTCGTGTCGCCCCAATCTGGCATCAACGCGCCCAGCCACACATGCTCTACGTTCTACTGTAGGCTAATTCTGCGAAATGGAAGGGAAGAAGAGAAGCTGAGTATTCTAGGGTTATGATTGGTCGGCCGCCCCGGAGATGAGCCCAAATCCAGCGTCGTGAGCTCCACTTGGGCCCGCTTCTGCGTCCGCCCCGGCGCTCCCTGCCATGTTTGTATCTGTCGCCCCGTAGCCCACGTACTGTATAGAATAGCCAATGACAGCCATCGCGTGCTCGCCATACACATCGTGCGTCGTGAGGCGCATCGCAATCATGCATGATCACCTGCAACGCCAGCAGGCCTCCCTTCTGTGAGCACAGGGAAAAAAACTGCAAGCAGGACTCCGTTCGACATATAATCACCGCGACAGTGCGTCATTGCGGGGGCCGTCCACGTCTCCGTGCCCTGCAAACGGTCACAGGTGGGTGCCGCGCGTGCTGCCCTGGGGGCCAGCCCAGCCCGTGCGCAAGCCAAGCCGCAGCCTCTCGCCGCAGATCACAGCGCGTCCAACATACAGGCCTCCGCATGCCGGCCTACCTGCGCGCCGAGGAGGTTTCACGGGCGACCCGGCCAGTCCCCACATCCCCATCCTACATCCCATACGGCGCAAACGACGGACGCCCCGAAGCGCACCGCACACACTTCCCCGCGGGCACCCCCTCCGCACCGGGGCACACGCGCGTTCTTGACGCCCACGCACCATCCGCCTGCGGCTGGGTCCCCGGGTCCGTGCTGTGCTGCACATCGGGACGGGCAATACATCCACCCGCGGCACGAGCTTGTCGCCAGTTGTGGAGTGATCGGCGCGCTTTCTGCCGCTTAGCGTCTGTCGAGGTCACTGCGGCTGGGAAAATCCATGCTCGCAGCGCGGCGTCGAGGGGCACAGGATTCCGGCCAGCTCCTGCTAGCGGTCGGGGCGATGGCGGGGGTGTGGATGCTGCGGGATAGGTGCCCCATGCCTCATTGTGGGGAGACCGGGACGTCCAGCACGAGCTGGGTGGACGCAGCGGTGGTCAGGTGGAATACTAGCGGACAGAATGGTGTGGACTAACGGAAATCACAAGGCCCAGACGCCAGCCTTTCTCAGGGAATCGTGAACGGATCCCATTTTGGTGATATTGCTTGCAAAACATGTGGGAACCGCCTGAACGACAGATAATCCGTGTTCCTCGACAGATTTCGCAGAGCTCACGTAGAGGGCTTCGTGACCAAGCAGGAACAGCACTGTCTAAAGTACGACGGTACCCGCAGTCGCCAAGGGGGTTGGCGATTCGGCACTTGCAAATGAGTTGCGTGGGGTGCTAGAGCTAATCTGACCGTCAAGGTCACACGATTGTCATGATGTACTCACAAAGACTCGGGAACCAATAGACGCTAGTCGGGATGAGAAATGCTCCTGACGATTCGTGCTGCGTACATATAGTTTACGTCCATCCAGTAGAATACACAGCCGACTTGCTTGTCATGCATCAGCTCACCAGCGAATAGCCTTCGGAAAAAACGAAGCGGGCGCTTACCAATGAGAAGGACGCCTGCCTGGTACGCACGAATTGGAAAATGCATGGACAATTTTGGACACGGACGCTATGCGTGATGAGCAAGTCGATTGGCAGGAATGCGGTATCCAGGCTCTCGAGGGATACTCGATATTAAAATCAGTGCATCACGCTGGCCAGAACGTTCTGTCACTGTCTTTTTTCGGCGTCGCAAACCGGACAGAACATTCGGCAAGTACAGCGAATTTTGAAGGGCTGAGACCGAACCGCTCGGTGCCCCGGCCGGCTCGGCTTCGATTGCCACGTGGCAAAGTCCTCAGCCACAGGACGCCCGTTTGGCAAAGACAGACGAACTCTATATCCGGCAACACCGTCAAGACACTTTCGACGACAAAACGGCGAGATGGTGAGTTTTGCTTTTCCATCGTGCTTTTCTGGTGCCTGTGGGCGATGGCCACGAGCAAGAACGGCGCCCGTACGAGTGATTTTGGCGGGCGGGCGGGGTGGATGCAGTCCTGTTTGCTTAGATGATGCTCTTCCGTCCACGCACGCTTTTCCATGTCGTTTCCAGAGACTGACGCACGCACCGTTTGCAGACAAAAGGTTCGTTTGGATGGCTGGGCTTGATCCTTGTTGGCCACCCGTGCTAATGCTGCTTGATGGATTTCGCTCGATAAGGTACCTCGTCCTTCGGGTACGTATAGCTTTGTGTCTGGGCACTCGACTCCTTCTGACCATCCTCCACTCATTCTGCAGTAAGCGCCACACCAAGTCGCACACGCTTTGCCGCCGCTGCGGCAACCGTGCGTTCCACAAGCAACACAAAGGTACGCTGCATCGCCCTGAGCCACCGGATCTCGGCCGCTGAACAATTACAATGGCGCTTTGTGACGACAGAGTGTGCGCAATGTGGCTACCCCAGTGCGAAAATCCGGTCGTATGAGTGGGGCCAGAAGGGCAAGCGCCGAAAGACAACTGGGACTGGCAGAATGCGGTACCTCAAGACCGTGTCCAGGCGATTCAAGAACGGCTTCAGGTAAGGATGCTTTACCCGCATTTGCGATGGACCGTGTGGTTAATGTCTCCCCGCCTACACAGGGAAAACACCATGGCCAAGAAGAGGTCTCATCCGGCAGCCGCCTCGTCGGCGTAAGGGTGCGGGCCGCTTTTTCGTCTTATGTTTCATTGTGTCACGCCATATCTTTTCTTCAATGCACAAAATACATGATCCCATGCCATGCGAACTATGCAAGCACTGTACTGTCTTATATAACCGTCGGCGTGATGTGGAAAATGATAGATATCTGGATCCAGAACGCACCGAGTGATAAGACCCTAGTTCTATGTCTTAGCTCTGGTGCGTTGTTGTCCTTTGCATCGCAGCAAAGAGCCTGATGCCCAAAGGACGTGTCTCAATTTGAGCTTATCTTGCGCCCGGATATAGACTGTGGTGCCTCCGCGGCGCTTCTGCCTTTAGGCTTGGATGTGGCTATCGAGCGGGGACGTAAAAGAGTCTCGATTCTCGACGCTCTGCAGGATTCGTTGCGCCACCATCATCAGCTGGCATATCAATTTCATCACTTCTTGTACTCAACGACACAGGTTCGGCCTTGTTCTATTGTTTACCAGGCCTTATTGCGACTAGCGAACAATCTGATTGCCATTTTGTGCTGACACAGTCACTCAGCGTTCGCTAAGCTGTCAACTGCCACCGAGTATCGGAAGCAAAGGGGTACATATCAGGAATGCTGAACAATGGAAACAGTCAACTTGCCACACTGCGTCGGTGAATGATATAATAAGCAGCAGCGGTCGCTCGTTCCTATCAATTTACAACATCACTGATCGACGATATCCCTGCTGATATCTTTGCGGCAGGTAAGGGTATCGCCTCTCTCTTCTATTTCTCTCGCGGCCCATCTGGAAATGGCTTCGATGTCGTACACTCGTACACGTACGGTGTCCATATCCCGTCCTTTCCCTCTCCAAAGAAAGCAGCCGACGCCGGCGTCGGCCACCTCTGCCACACTCACTGACCCACTCTCCTCGCGCGCGCTAGACGCGCGCTCCCCTATATCACCCCGTAAGATCATCGCACCATCCAACTCTGATCTCTCCCGCACTCGCACAGACTCTATGCCCCATAGGAAACGCGGCCGCCAGGACTCCTCCGACGAGAACGGCGTGCCGCGCAGCAAGTCGCGGGTCCGCCAGCGCCTCACGTCCACATGCTCTATATCATCTGTCGAGACCGTCCGCCCCGGCGCCGCCTCGCGCCGCACCCGGGCTGATCAGAAGCAATCTGATGCGGCATACAAGGCCCCCAACACGAGCAGGGACAACACAGTCGGCCCGTCCAGGCCACTGAAGGAGTCAAACGCCGCCGCACACGGCGTCGCCGACGCATTCGCCGCCCCTGCCGCCCCCGTGCACCGCACACTGCGGCGCGTCGGGAGATTACACATCAGCCCAGAAGACATATCGGCGTGGATTCCATCCCGGATCCCAGCCCCTGCACTGCTGTCTGAATGCATCGCCGAGGTACCCTCCACTGGTACCTGCAAAGAGGCTGTGCGGGGACCCTCGCCAGCGCATAAGCTGACACTGGCAAGGTACATGGCACAGACTACCCTTGCACAGCCACCAGGGAGCGACGGGCAACGGAAAGACAACAGAACGCAGCACCGGGCACACCCCTCCATGTCGGGGATCATGGCGCTCTTCCCTATGGTCCCGGATGCCGCGCCCCGTGGGCCTTCCACGAGAGCGGAGCTGAACCGGTTCGACCTACAGCTCGCGCTGACGAAGGAGCACACAGACTTGTGGGACAAGCCTATCGAGTAAGTACCCTACCGCCGTCCCCGTACGCTCCTGCTCATCTGCTCCACAGGGGCATCTTCGCGTGGCAGGGCGCGCTGGTCCTTACGGACACCGGCGTGACCGCAATCGTGATGCCGGTCGTGCGCGGGATCGAGGTGTTCTGCTCCACCCATGCCTACGAGGGCCGCTTCTCCGTCGAGACCAACGAGCTCCCCGTCTTTTCGACGCAGTACTCGGGCACGCTGCGCACCCGCGGCGCCCGATCCACCTTCGCCGCAGGGCTCGACCTCAACGACGGGATCGTCCTCGACGGCCAGTGGGCGCCGCACGGCGACCAGTGGTCGCTCAAGTTCTGGGTCCCCGTGCCCATGGCACTGTTCGCGAAGATGGACACGCGCTCGTTCCGGCTCAAGGCCAGGATGAGCGTCGTGGACGACACGTCGCAAAGGACGGTGCAGGTGTCCTCGGGCACCGTGTATGGCGATATTTCACACTTGCGGAAGCAGAGCGAGATGGACCGGCGCACGACAATTTAGTTCCGGGATGAGTGCATGATTCGAAGTTATTGTATCTTTTATCATAGGTTACCAATGTATTACTGTACTGTTGACGGTATGTAATCTTTTCTGTTACCTTGGGTTTTCTATATCATGGAACATGTTATATGCTACGCTGCGCACATCACGTATCACACGGTTTTCGGCCCTTTTGTGCCTGGGCTGTGACAAGAGACCGGTGCACCTGAAATTGCTGGCTGTCCGCGAATGCCAGATCGATGGGCAGGGTGATGAGTGTCGCACTCTGATGTACGTAAGGAATAGCATGAATACATGTATGATTATATGGTGTTGATACACGGAATAATCTTGTTGTAGTTCCACAGTCCCATGTGCAAGGTCTCGATCACTCATCGAAGCCACCCATGGTACGAACGCCCTCGACCAGCCGTCTATACTCCCGCAACAGCTCACCAACCTCGGACACCTTGATGTCGTCCTCGGAACACTCCATGAACCGCTTGTTTGGAAGAGCAAGTCGGATAGCCACGGGTGAGTGCGCGCGCGAGGAGACAGGCGTGTCGAAGCGGTTCGCCAACGCGAGCGGAGGAAGCAGGGACGACTGGCGTGAGGGAGGTGGTGAACCCTGCGCACGTAAGGATGGATCAGCATGGGGGTCTGGCAAAGGCAAGGCGTGATGGATCTCACCGCTGTGGGCTGCGGCTGCGGTCCTGCTTGCGACAACCTCGAGAGGCCGGGCATACTTGCCAGCCGGGCCGAGAGGCTTTTGCGAGCCTTGGTGGACTTGCGCCTCTTCGTCATCATGCTCTCGAAGCTCCGGATGCTGCGGGCGTCTTGCACCCCATCCTCATCGAAATCCTCACCGTCCTCATCGTCCTCCGCCTCATCATCATCCTCGTCACTCACCTCGACATCTGACAGCAAGCCCGAGCGCACTGATGCCGGACGTGACGACACCTCCACGAGCATCTGTCCTGACTCTTCTGCTGCGGCTGTGCTGTTGATTGACTTTGGGCGTTCACGTCCAGGGAGCGATGCGGCGAGACTGGCAATCGAGAATCCACTCTCACGGCGTAGTAGCCCGAAGCCAGGGCGCGCGTTCCATTGCGCAGCCTCTTGATCGGCCGCAGGTACCCCCGGTTGCACTTGCTGGCCGTCGACGGTACCGGGAAGGAGCGAACGCAGTACACCAAAGGACGAATCAACGACGCCGAGTATGACCTTGTTGGCGGAGCCAGCAATAGCGTCGACTTGCTGTTCGACGCGACCACGAAGGCGACTGGGGACGGCCTGAGGCACGGTGGGTGAGTGTGATCCTATGGCTGTGCGAGCGACAGGGATGGGAGTGAGATCTGCTGTGCTGTACGTCAAGTAGTGTCAAGATGTGTACTCCAGGGCGAGAGGATGTCAAATACCTCATCACTTTCTCACTTTCTCCTAGGCCCAGGGCTTTCAAGTCTACGTTTTCGAGGAAATCGGCCACAGCCATGAGATTGACCAAACAGTAGCTCTCTTCTCCCCCGAAACTCTGATTTCGGAAGCGTTGCATATATAGAAGATGAGATACAAGGTGCTGTGGATTGGCCTTTACTACGGCGTAAATCATGAGCGGGAGAATTAGATCCCCAGAGACAGGTGTGGGAGGCGGAGGAGGCGAGATAGTCAGAAGCTGTGACGATGCGCGGAGGTGGGGAAGAGAGAGCCCTTGTGTGTTGGATGACTCCTGTATGGCATTGTCAATACTATCTAAAGCCTTGATCGGCATTGGCATCTGCAGGTTACTATCCGAGTCCGGAGAAACGACGATAGGAGGTGGTGCACCGGCGGTCGATGAAAATGTTGTAGTATCAACGTCAACGTGGGGCCGATCTTCAGCGCCTTGGGCTGCGTCATTCACGTCCTGATTGTCAGGCAGTATCGCCTCGGGATTCTTCTGATGCTCGAGCTCAGCCTCGGATTTCAATCTAATTGGTGGGAGACGCGAAAGCCCGTCTGTAACAGAGGTTCTGTCAGGTGCAGGGCGGCGAAGGTATTTTGCATTACAAATGACACATACCAACCAGAATCTTGTGAGCTGCGACCAATATGACGGCTTTGTCTGCGGGACACCGACATGCGGACTGCTCAAGCTGGGATAAAGCTGACGACATACACCAGTCAGTTGACGCAGGCGTTCAGTACAAAGGTATGCACACTTTCGCCACAGCTCTTGACGACAAGTCCAATTTCAAAACCAGACCGACCGACATCGACGCCTAAGTGTTCCAAACCAAGATCCAGCATATTAAGAGCCGCAACACGACTGGAAAGTGCTTCGTCATGAGACGCATCGTCTGAGCCTGGCTGCATGTATAGTCTAAGATGAAAGCAACCATTTAGCAATCTTTCCCTGTCGAGCGTGTTCAATAGAGATACCGATCATAGAAAAGAGAACACATGGCACGCTCCGCCGCCTCCAGTACGCTGCGATCATTCCCGTCGTCCGCCGGGGCAGTACCATCAACACGCTTTTCCTGTTCCACCAGTAAGGACTCCGATCTTGGCCGAGCGGTTGGAGGACTCCGTAATGAATGAAGGTCCCCTTCCAATGATGCATAAAATTCCTGAAACTGATGTGACAGCTCCTCCGCCGTCTCCGTTGGTAGATCAATCACATACGAGGGTGACGGCGGCGTGTTGCCATTTGTCCCGCGATAGCGTAATGGATTCTTCACGAAAGGAAACAACCCCGCCGTGAAGTCCTGCAACTGCTCAACTACCCAGGGAGGTGCACCATACATCAGCAGGGTCTCTTTCAGCTCAACTTTAAGCGACTTGTTGATTTGTTTGCTGACATCTTTACGGATGATACGTCGGTCAATCGTGAAAGCAGATACCTCAACAGCGTGTTCAGTCTCTGGCGGCAACGACAGAGCTGGTGCGGGAGTAGATGGTGCAGGTGCTTTTCCGAAAAGAGAAGCAAAAGACGAGATGCGAGAGGATACATTCTGCGAGACGGGAGGTCGCTGTGCAGGACGCGGTGGGAGGGGTGGCTTGTATGATACGTGTGGTGGAAGGGGAAGAGTGGCGGCGTGAGAAGGTAGTGTGAACGTCGGATATGTCTGTGACAATGAGGAAATGATGGGGAGGGGTGGTAGTGATGCGAGTGCAGATACACGCGTTGACGGCAAGAGTAAACCCTCGAAAACCTTGGAGCTGGGTAGTACGGATGATCGAAAAGTAAGGGTTTGGCTACCGACGAATTAACGTGAGGATCACATGGAATATGACGATGACCATACTCTGTGAGAGATCCTCTGAGCCCGGACAAAGTTACGATCGGTGAATTGCTTCTAGAGGCACCATCACAGAGTACGATATGGTCCTTCAAAAAATCTGCGCTAACACTGCCGGTTGCGTCTTGCTCAAGGGGCAGCAACAACGTCGCCTGTGCCGAGACAGTGCATAATGTATAATCATGTAGCATCGGAGGATAGGGGTCGCACCTTGCCTGTAGTCAGAGCTGACCAGATCTCGCCCCACTCGGTACTATGATCGTGCTCTCCGACTAACTTTTCCAAGATCGCCCACCCAATGCTTCCGGTATCCAGACCCATAGCCTGCGCCTCTGCTTTCAAATTCATGAGCTGTAGTTTACTGGTCGCACTGGTCGCACCCGCAACGTGATGGTGCTGCTGCGGAGATACGGACAGCGGCGATTGAAGAGTAGTCCCAGTAGTCGCGACTGCGGTTCTGTGTCTTGGCGTATAGGGAACATACCGAGGTGCGGAGACATGCTGTGTATCGGAAGGACTGACTGTATTGACGGAGGCCGTAGACGGGGTTGGTGATAGCAGTGGATGTGCAGTGAGAGGCTCCCGGGTGAGTGACGGCGCTGGCGAAGGCGTCCGCTGCATGACCTGCGCACGAGGAATTGACCCAGCAGGGAAATCACGTTTAGTCGCCATGATACAGATCCTGTAGCAAGACGAACAGCCTCCGAGCAATTAATCGATCAATAAGAAAGCTCGGAGTTGGATGACCTGGCAGTTAGTCGAGGAGTGGATACAACCGCACAGGACGTATTCCCAGTTCAGTTGGTAGATGGCGGGGACCAAACGTTGCGGGCGTGTAAAATGAAGAGATGGAGGCTAGCCTGCACGCGAAGATATATTACGTACGCCACATGGTAAGTTTTACTTCACCTGTCAGAAACTGTCCTACATGGCTTCATCTCGTATCACAGTACCCTCGCTGTCCTCATGGCCTATTCATCACAGCTGTGGGACGATCAAGATAAGCGTAAATTGGCAGAGTATGTGCTAGAGGGACATGGAGAACTTTTCCCGAGGTGTGCCCACTCGTACGTTGCTTGCCAGAAGAGACTCAGACGGGTTGCTTCGGCAGCCCTTCAGAACTGCTTCGGAATGATCATCGCATCAATACTGTAGCAGCCATCAAGAAACGCATTGACGACCTACGGAGCCAGCATTCAATAGAGCTCGAGAAACTTTACAAGCGTCAAGCTGAAGATTACCTTGACGAAGCCCTCGATCAGTACATGCAATATGACGATGCCGTAGTCCCTGAAGGTTCGAAGAGAGCTCCATTCCCGGCTGAATTCAGAAGAAATGCAGAGGTTAGTGGTTCATGTGACTAACCCTGGCTGTCGCATTTCATCGCCATTTACCCAGGCGCATGCGAGAGCATCTCGTTCATTAACTCTGGCCAAAATTAATCATGTAACCTCAGCGATCAGACTTGCTCAATCTGGGGCGCTGTCTCCGCTGTATAGACAGCGAGCTAAGTTGGAAGCTCAAGACACAGAGATTCGCAGACGGGGAGATGCCATATTCCCCATGACCGTGGCCGAGTATCAGTCCATCTGGAACAAAGATGTGCAGGTGCGCATCGCCCGATTTTTGACATCAGACCAAGTGCAGCAAGATAGGATGATGAGTGAGTTCGGCTGGGTATGGCGACAAGTTCAACCACTACTGAATTTATTCAAGGCAGACGTTGGTGCATTCCACTTGTCTGCTGAGCAGCTCGTGACGATTTTCTCTTTTACAGACCGAGTTCAAAGGCTGTATCTCAAGGAGGTTGAAGGACGTCGAAGTCAGAGATCCGAGGAAGAAAAACCGGTAGTTGCAGACTGATACATCTGTTACGAACATTTGCGACGCTGATTGATTCAGCGATCATTGATTATCTTCCAGAAGGGCAGTACAATGCTTTCTGCATTGAGGAGTGAATTGAATTGAACTGAATCTGCAACACGTCATGATCACCGCCCTTAACAGACTTCTCAGCACCAAGGCTCCCGCACGCAACAGTGTGTGGGTTGCCCTGCTTGCGAACCTGATTGTGCAATTTGTAGGGACTCTGGTAGCGTATATGGAGGCTGCTGTTGTCATTCCGATGCTAATATAATCTATTATCATATGTGCGGAAGTTATCTCCCCGGTATGTCGCCGGTAGTCCTTTCGCCGGCCATCGTCTCGACCGTCGCGGACTTAAAGTCATCGAGGCTGGGTGTGACATTAGCGGAGACTAGCTGAGTGCTCGAGGTCCCGGTCATGCAGATCTGATCTGCACGGCAAGCCTGGAGGGCTGTTAAAGGGTTAGAGATGAGTGTGATGCAGGAATGACAAGACAAGGACGATATTTGGAACAATACAGTTCGAGAAGATAGACGGTTTGGTATGTTGCATGTGTCAGATGAAGAGGCCGTGAAGACCGAGCGGAGAGGATATTCGGAGGCGCGCTTGCTATTGGCCGGTGCATATAATTCTCGATTATTTGTTTCCTCTTTGATCTGTGCTGCAATCCGGTGCTCGAACATGTCGCGCACCCTCTTGGGGCTGCGGTTCCGTCTCACTCATCTGCTCTCCTTTTCGTCCATATAATACACACTGCACTACACATTTTACCTCATTGCGAATACCACCCGACCTCTAGCTTCATTCTCTTATTTAATCCGCTTCACACACTAGCTAGACCTGCTTCCAACCCTATCCTTCCATCGCCCTCATGCACGCTCCTCCTGGCTATTCAACCTCCCAACCTGCCAACGGTCAGATACAGACAAACAATCCGGTCTGTACACACCCCTTTTCGCTGAAACCTACGGTACTCATAGCTAATTTATGCCGTGTAGCGCCCACAGGTCGATATTCCACGAGCAGTTACCACTTTGCTGGAGACCACCAAACAATTGCAGGAGATGTTACGACTATGGAGTATACAACAAGCTACCGAAACCCAGGTCAGCGATGTATATGTGCGCGTTGGGACCGAGTTCAACGCGACCGTCACCGCGTTCGCAGCGTATAGTATCGATATGAGGTGAGTATCCCTTGCACCCTTTATTTGACCCCATCGCGGGACTCTCACCCCCCTCACCTTCACAGCGAGCTGTACTCAATACCACAACAGCTCCGCACTGTACTGGAGAGTTGTTTGAGCGAAGAAGCATCCCCAGAAGTGCTAGCCGTATACATGCCTCAGGTTCGGCTGATTATCTACAATCTTCTGCAAGGCCTGCGCGACAAGCAGCCGGCATATTGGAGGGCTGTTGGCGGGAGCCATGTCCTTGTTCCTTAATTCTGCCGTGATCCTCGTCGTCGTGGCCGGCTGCGACACGAATTTTATTCAGTCTGTGCCTATTACTTTGGATTTGACATGGACGATGCGATAGAAATTAGCCCCAAGTAATGCGATAATCCCTATTTTATTCCTTCCATTCATCGCAATCTGTGTTCCACCCGACAAAGTTCAACTAACGTCGATGCTTTTGACTCATCCTTTTTTTTTAAAAAAAAACATGAATTTTATTATAAGAAACGCTGCAAACCTCGGTATAACGTAATACTGTATCGAGGAACACCATTGGGGACGATCTAAGTTACACACTAACATCAGAATGTATAGTTAGGATGGTAGGAGCGTATGCGAGTGTACCAGAGTGTTCGTGACTTCCTGCGTTCGCGACGCTCAACAAGATGTGGGAATACCTCGAATTTTTACTGGTGGAGATGAAGCTGGGCAGATTTGGATCCATCTACGACACACGAGGATCATGACGTCTACGCTACAGAAACAGAATTCGGGGCTGAGAAATACAGTACGATGTCGATCTGGAGCTGTTGTAACGACCACGCTCGGATATAGGCTGCATATTAGTCCAACAAGTAGCTCTCCTAATATTATACCTTTTTAGCTCGATGGCACAGAATGGTGTATAACCGGATTGAAAGCGTAGGTGTGTATGTAGGTATGATTATGAAAAGCTGATCAGTGGGATGGAGCGCTGATGTGGCAGTATAAGGAAGGTACTGTAAAAGAAGCCGGTCCGTGAGCTCCGTTATTGCCAAAACGCCAGCTTAAGCTTAGGTCACATTATTGCTTTGCTGCTTTGCCGACATTTATATTCCGTCGCTTTTGCCACATCTCGATCCGTCTTCCCAAGGGCAAGGTATGCTTGGTTCTTGGGGCCTACGACAAGCTGGAGCTCGAAAAGACACTCCGGGTGCCAGCGAGACAACATCTAGGGAAGATGCTCAACCAAACGAACACATCAAAAAGTCCAGAACGAACGCACCGCCTTCCGTACGGACAGCCGTACCGCCACGAAAGACTGCGAACAATCGAATAATTCGCAGCAAGAGGATGGCTGCAATGTCGACTTGCCCTTCACGTTCTCAGTGTTCAAGTGCTGACTTTTCTGGCCACACCGACGTATCTTTGCGGTCATCGGGTACATTATCTCTGCACGACGTTATTGTGGCACAGCTCACTATAAGTTATATCAGCCAACAAGCCATCCCCTATGCCAGTGGACAGTCATACCACCCCAACGACCCTGAGCTATTCGCCCCGCATGGTGTCGAGACTTTCGTCACAGCCTTCCCAGGGGAGGAGGTTCACGAAGCCCGAGCCTACCGGTCCAGGGGCTACTTCATCACTCAGTCAGGTTGCACAGCCCCCTGTACCGCCTCTGGCTTCGTCATCCACCTCAGTAAATGGAGAGGTAAGACTAAAGAGGGAACGTAGTCCATCATCGGAGATTGTGTCTGAGCCAAGATATGTGACGTCGGGGTCAAAACGATATGCACCTATGCCAGATGCCTGCTTGAAGTCGAGCCTAGGCTACCAGAAAGCAAGGCGTGATTGGTATGAAAAAGAGGCGACGGTTTTTCGGACTAAGGATCTGAAGATTGTCAAATCATTCATCAGGTAAGTTACGCCCCCTATCTACATTTTTTTAATGTATGTGTACCAGACTGAAGCGTCGGTTCTCAGAGAGGATGGCATGGTTATCGACTGGTGCGTTTTGCTGTGGAGTTGTTAAGATAAAGCGAGATTCTGACCTACAGATGGAAAGGGAGAGCCCAGTACCTGTCAAATCTGACACCTTGATGCCCGAGAGCCGCGATCTAGCGACCGCAATTAGACAAAGTGCACTTCAAAATAACCTCGAGCACCAGAAGACGATGCTTCAAACTCATCTATCACCTGTGAAGTTGTCTGTGAAGTTTCCTGGAAATGCGTGGTCAAAAGCCGCCTCAGTCGAGATCAATGGTAACAGTTCTGTATTTGCAACAGATCCTCACGACGCAACCCCATCTCCAGCAAAGCGCAGAAAACGGATGTCGGCGGACCTAAGAACTACACAGGAAGCGGCGATTGACGTTGACGAAGTCTGTAGCAAGGAAGATTCTCGGCACGATATTGTAGATGAACCTGTCGTACATGCAATGGCGGCGCCCCAGACGCGACCAGCATCGGCGTCATCAACTGAGCGAACCAGTAGACAGAGCTCAGAAGTCTCAATGGTTACTTCACGAACATCGTCAACTGGTACTGATACAAATTCTAGCACCAGTCGTTCTCCATCTTTAACGCCTACTATGGTGACGACTTTCTCACTGACAACTGCCACCCAAAGCCCGTCAGAACCGCCCTTTCAGACACTCGCCACTCCTCCATTCACACAGGGCAGCGCACAAAGATTACAGCCCCGCGCGGTGCCTTCTCCCATGCCTATTGAGGCGCTTCGTTTTACCCACCCACTCCCTCCAAAACCCTCTTGGGACTCGCCAAACGCAAAGATCCCTCTGAGGACCTCAGTTTCATACGGGTCGCGTTTATTGCGAGGGGAATTTCCTGCATCTTCGTATGGCCCATATAACCCATCTTTGAAAAGGCAAGACAAAATCCTTACGAGCAGTCCGGTACAGCACCAACAGCAAGGTGTATGGACGTCAGCAACGCGGGTGCCCGCCGACTCACCTACGATGCCCAGTATACCTGACATTACTCCCATACCTGGACCATCTGCTGAACAAGACCCGTCGGGTGGGGAGCGTGAAGTAACACAAGAACTGCATGCGCCAGTAGTCAGTTCTGAAACTTCCGTCAATAGAGGCACTGGTGGCGCTGGCAACACCAGTGGATCTTCACCCGGCGTAAGATCTACCGATCGCCAACCTCCCTCGAATGACCAACCACGGGCGGATTCCGTATTGGCCAACGATTTTCCCATAGAGGACGAAAGAATCGAGAAGGAGACAGCTGCGCTCGAATATTTGAAAAAGTATGTGATCGACAGCTTGTGAAACTAGGTGACATGGACAGTCTGACTTTCCCGTGTTTGTTCAAGGTATATCCTTACCTTTGACGAAGATCGCTCGGCTCTTGCCAGTGCCTACTCTCGAGGTGCTACATTTTCTTATCAGCTTCATGTCGCCAAATCAGTCCGGGCTACCCGGGCTGAGGCATTTGCACCATCTTCAGGGAGCCGTTCGATGTCAGGTGAGGTTGATGTCTCGTATCCAGCTGGTCATCAATGCCCTTGAGCTCATATCAACGCCCATATATCTCTAGATGCTAGATCTGCCAACCAACTGAGTTGCGGACGGTTAGAGATAATGAAAGCGCTGCTTTCCTTCGGGCCCCACATGTTCTGCGCACAAGGTCCAATCGATTTACTTTACGACGTTACTTACATGGGGAAGAGCTCAGGCATCATGATGGCTGTCCATGGCTCACTCGGTATGCCTGACCTAGCCAAATCGGCCCTCTTGCCTTGTACAATGACTTTCGTCCTCAAATCAAAAGTCGACGACCAGGAGGATAGGTATGTCCACAGTTCCAAAGTATGTGTTCCAGTTGTCGCGACTGACCACAATGACCCGCAGTGTAACAGAAGGCGTTTGGCCATATGTAGCTGTCGCTCATCAGATGGTTGTACGAGAGTTGGAGTGAAGAGACGACGTGTATCATCGCCTTGCATCTGTTGTTGCTAAAATGTTGTACGGGCAACTTGAACCGTGCCATAACACTACGCAGCCCATCATTTCTGATTAGAAGACATGCAGCTTTAATATATTTTGAGTTCGAGCCAAGATGTCCTGAATGCCTTGAATTGACGCGAAATTAATCATTGGAGCAAAGTTACAGTGGAGTAATCGGAATGAAGCCTGAGTTGCTGGATCCCGTGACATTGTTAGGATAGAGGTAGGGTAGCCAAATACAGTACAGTTAACGCAGGCATCGTTTTCCCAAAGTAATTTAACTTTAACCAGCTCAGCATTCTCAGGATCGCTCCATCTCCCGCTTGCCTTTGTGTCACTTTCCTGTACCCCAAGCTATGGCACTGCCAACGAAGGGCAGGGTGGTTCTCGACACCACTGTCGGAGACATCGAGATTGAGTTGTGGTCGAAGGTTTGTTTGTCCTGTTGCAAGCGTAGGTCGTAGCTCACTGTATACATTTGTCGACAGGAAACCCCAAAAGCATGTCGGAATTTTCTTGCTTTAGCTATGGAAGGTAATGATGCGTGCAATACTTTGTCGTGTATGAGGTGTATTGAAAGAGTTGGCAGGGTATTATGACGGTGTAATATTCCACCGGTAACAGATTCATGTTGACGTGTTATATCACCTGTTCAGTTACTGACATTTGATTGTGTTGATATATCAGTGTGGTACCCGACTTTCTCGTCCAGACCGGAGACCGCACCAGCACTGGGGCGGGAGGGGAGTCGTTCTTTGGAGGTTCGTGGCACATTGTCTGCGTCTCAGCTTGTGACATTATTTCGATGACAGTCATGCCTTGCAGAGATGTTCGAAGACGAGATACATCCGCGATTACGATTCTCACATCGTGGGCTAGTAGCCATGGCGAACAACGGAACGAAAAACTCCAATGACTCCCAATTTTTTATTACATTGGGTAAGAACAGCCAGAATGCATTTGTACTCATGACTCAAGATTTTCCTAGATCGTGCTGATGAGCTTCACGGGAAACATACATTATTTGGTCGATGCGTCGGTGATACGATATACAGTTGGTCCACGAATACTTTATTCGCTCAGTTGACTGACTCGGTTGCATGCACCAAGATGTAATGAAGGTGGGAGGAATGGGTACGTGTTTCACATCGCTTACCTGAATTACCGCACTCAGAACACGTCCAGAGCTCGATGACAATGGACGTCCGTTATAGTACGTGTCATTTCACATCCGTAGGGCTCCTTAAAGGTGATTTCCTTGAAGCCCACCAAAGATACGGACTGTCAGAATTCTTGAGAACCCGTTCGATGATATCATCCCGCGTATCACGGCGGAAGAAAAGCGTGTCCAACAACGAGCAAGAGAGACAGCCAAGCGCGAGCGGGAAGATGCTGAACGCCGGAAAGGCGCGAAGAAGTGCGGTCTTATCTCTTGTATTCACTTCATCGCTGATAATTTGTATCCAGGGACACGAAACTACTTAGCTTTGGTGTCGAAGAGGACTCAGAAACTGTTGATACTCGTCCTGTCAAGAAAAAAAGTATCGCACGCCCTGACCGTAAGTCTAGGACATGAATCATGCCATCTATCGTTACGATTATCTATGCAATTTAATTTATCTAGTTGCCGACACTCCACAGCGGACTACTAGTTTACCGGACATCATAGCATCAGCACCGCCTGCTAAGTCGGTCGATGATCATAGTGAGCGTAGATTTGAAAAGGTATTTCACAGGAGGATAGGGATATAAGTTAACTATTACTGACATCACTTATTTGCAGAAGGAGACAGCGGAGAAGAAACCGTCAGAAGACATATCCAGCATTCGTCAGCAGCACTCCAAAGGCCAAGCTGAAACCAGGTATGTAGATCCGAAATCAAGATTTCGACCATACGCTGATCTATTTCATTTCATCATTCATCATAGTCGCCAAGCAGAAATTGAGAAAATGGAAGCAGAAATTCGGAAATTGTCCAAAAGACAAAACGGCGAAAACATGGATGATGAACCACAAAAGAAGAAGGCAAAGAAGTCATACCTCGAGGAAGAGTTGGCGAAGTATGCGAAAGGCAGAGGAACGCGACGAAAAGACAAGAGAAAGGATGAGAGCGATGTCCTTGCTGCACTCACGAGTTTCAGATCAAAGTTGCAAAGCTCCACGGCGGAGGATGCCGAGGAAGATTTTATTGAGAAGGTCGACACAGTGACAGAGGAAGCACAATCTGTTCCGGCAGAGGGTGACCCAGGGATAGAAGTCGATGACGATCGAGGCTTCTTATCTCACCACCTCCAGTTCCCGAAAGACAACAGCGAGGAGGTGCGAAAGGCTGAGCGGGACTATGAGGTGATTGATCCTCGTCAACGGGGTGCCAAAGCTCGAGAAGAGGAGCGGGAAAGGAAGAAGGCGATGAAGAACAAATTCCCCGGTCGTGGCCATAGGAGGTAGACGTGCATTATGCTGCTGAGTTGTGCTTCGCTTAATTATGATCCCATGGTTTCGCGAGCAATATTGTGGGTGAACAATTGCTGAATAATGCCTTTATTGCTGTATGCACAATCACGAACCACGGCGTACAAAATTCGCCGAGGCACTGATGGGCTTTAAATGTTATGATCCCATTAATAATCTGACAAGGGGGCAGGAGGCAACAGTTGGATTACCGAAGGGCGAGATCAGTGGCAATGAGCTACATCTATACGACACCCAACTAAATAGAGACATCTTGGACCACTTGGCGCTATAACAATACGAACTACCGTAACTCACTAAAGCAGCTGCTGCGCATAACCGGCTGCTGTGGCTCTGCACTTGACAGTATAATGCGCCGGTGCTGTTGTGGCTTATTTGTTGCGGAGACTCGCTGTGGCCCACTCTCACGGGCCGACCCAGGCTGACCGTTGACAACTCTCCTTTAAATACTTTGAAGCTCGCAGTAACCCTTGCCTCCGCACGCTCTCTCAACATTATGGCCACCAAAGCAGCATACAAACGCGTACGTTTATCATCTTGTGCGGTCGAGCACGACTTGTTGAGATACACCCCATTCAGCTTTCCAAAGAATTCGTTGCGATGCAAAAGGAACCACCTCCGTTCGTCTGGGCAGCGCCTGATGAGAAAGATATTTTAACTTGTCAGTGTTCCTCTCACCTGTTTAAATAGTTTTCCTGTGTATTGACGTTTTTTGACCAGGGAATTATATCATTGTACGACTTCTCAGCTTTCAGCACGAACCCCACTGACTGAAGCCTCGTTGACGCAGCGTGGTCCAGCGGACTCTCCTTTCGCCGGAGGTGAATATCATGGCGTCCTTCTCTTCCCCGCCGAATATCCTTTCAAACCCCCTGGTATTAAGGTCGGCTCCTTCTACTCCATTCCTACGTATCTTCCTGACGATCGTGCAGATGTACACCCCCTCTGGGCGCTTCCAACCCGACAAGAAGATCTGCTTTTCAATGTCCGATTTCCACCCAGGATCGGTACGTCTGTCTTTTAGCGCCTATTCTACAGTTTGCTGAGTGTCTGACAGTGGAACCCTGCGTGGAGCGTTGCAACAATGTGAGCCATCTCAACTGTCACGCTCGACATGATTGCTTATTACGTATTCGTTCCCCACAGATTAACAGGCCTTGTATCATTTATGTTGTCTGATGAGATGACAACTGGCTCGGTGACGACGTCTGATGCGGATAAGCGTGCATATGCCCTTCGTAGCCATTCATGGAACTTGGAACAACGGCGGTTTAAGGAGGCATTTCCTGAGGTGAGTCGAGCGACAACAAATTGAACTTGCTTATTGTGAAGTTTGCCGTGCTGCAGCTCGATGTCTTCTGGCATCGGGATCGAATTGAGCCTGGACCGTTCGTCCTTGCGTCATTCTCTCCCTTTCTCCTCTTTAAATGTTTGATTGGATCAGCTGTGCTCATTAACCGGCTTTCTAACTTTGCGTCGCATCTAGTATTGTACCCCGAGCCCTCGAGACCTTCCTAATATGGGAGAGAAAGAGCGGGGAAAGCCTGATGCCCCTGTTACCGCATCATCTTACTCATCGACACCTCTGGCCCGAGCGTCGTCAGCATCTGCTTCAACTACATCAACTCCTTCCAATGCAATGAAGAACGTTGGTGTCGTACGCCCCCGGAGACTCGCGAGGGCAAGTGGTGTGCCTGCAACGGGTCCTGGGGCTGGTGATGGTAGCAAAGGTTTGGCAACAACATGGCGTCAACTAGTATGGGAAAAGTGGCGCTGGGGTGTTCTGATTGCGGTTGCAGTCATCTTGTCCAGGATCACAACTAGCGTTTAGTGCTCCTTGGCATGTGGCTCATCTATCTAGCCTAATCTTAATGGACACACCGCTTCATGCGAGGGACGTAGAGACAGGTTAAAGTGCTCATTCTTACAAGAGCGAGTCGAGCTGTCTTCTCTTTACGATTGCAATCAATCACCCACCCTACTTCCTCACATCTTCTCATTCTTTAGGTTATCTTGTGTGCTCTACACCCTCTTTCCTGGTTACAGTATCTGTACGCTATGGTGGATTTCAAAATAAAACTTTACCTGCACAAAAACAACGATGCACTTGGAACGCTAACCCTCTGTCCCAAGCTTCTTCGGCCATAGCCTCCGAACCGGTTCGCTGATCCCTTGAACCAATGGTTCTACCACGGTCCAGATATTCGTTGCGACAGTATCCCGATCGAAGCTTGCATCGATCACTACCCATGACACCTCACTGCCAGTATCCACTGCCATTTCTGCCTCGATCCGCTGGAACACTTGCCTCACCTTCCGCTGCATGTCTTCCTTCTCGTATCTCTCCTCACCGTATCCCCCGCGCTCTTTCGCCTTGTCTGCGGTGATGTCCAGAAAGACTGTGAGATCTGGAGCAGGCAGGGAGACGTCCGGTGCACGGCACCAGTCGAAGGAAAGGCCTTTCGATGCAGAGAACGCGATGCCCGAGAACGCATAGCGATCACAGAGAATTGTGGTGCCTGTCTTCAGCGTCTCTTCTATGGAAGACCTGTAGTCACAAACAAGGAATGGCTGGTGAGCGCAGATTTCACGTCTCACAGCAATCTGCTGGTGAAGACATACGCCAGCTCCCATCGGTTTGCGGAGAAGAGCAGGTGGATGGTGTGATCGTCCAGGTCCGCCTGCGAGCGCAGATATGCATCGATCATCTTTCCGATGGTGGTCGTGCGGTCTTGAAATGTTCATCGACAAAGGACATCTGCACTATATGTACTAGCACACTTCTCCGACTGCAAAGAGCGTACCTGGAAACTTTTGTAATTTGACAGAGATGCCTTCGGCTGCAAATCGCTCACAGAGTGCAGCTGCCTGCGTGCTTTTACCAGATCTGTCGAGACCTTCGATGACGATGAACGCCCCTCTTTTCTCTACTTTCGCCATGGTTGCCATGCGCCACTACGCGCTACCACGATGGCTGGAAGATAGTAATGGATGGCGAGCTGTCGTGCACCCTTTCCATTCTTAGTGACGGAGAATCGGCCGAAGCCGTTAGCTTGATGATGGAAATGCAGGTTCCATTGCTAAATCTGAATAGTCGGCTGTAGTCCTTGCAACTACTTTCGCGGAGCGTTACAGTGCTAGTACTTGACGCTTGGCTGATGGCAATAGGCGGCGGTTCCGCTAACTGTTCGATTCGCACGGCCTGGTTGCGACCCACTACAACTTACGCGAACACATGCCCATACAAGTCGCGCTTAAATTCATTGCAAAAATATTAATTCTACCCCAGATTTTGAAACCCATAAAATCATGTTGACCTGCTGCTATGCAAGGTTCCGATGTATTTTGATACATTGACTTGCTAGTGATTGTTCTCTCACCATCGAGTCGGGCTGTGTGCATGATGTCTCCTTTCGACTTGTAGTTATATCTTGTTGATTGCCTTACACATAGCCGAACGGTGACATGATCGGCTCGCGTGATGTCAACTTTCATCCAAATCCAGGAAAGTCCGTCCCACAGAACTGTCCCAAGTCGCTTTATTGATACGGTGTGATCGAACGATAGACTTTGTTCTCAGTGTAACACTAGAGAGGTTGACAGCATTAGGCTCTTACATCATCTTGAATGCCCCCACCAAATCCTTCTGACCAGGACTTAATCATCTCCTTCTGGCTTTACTGTATCCAGATTGATGCCAAGGCAACCGTGCTTGTTCGTAAACATCAATTTATGCTGCGTCAAAGCGCTTCATCTGCCAAAAGACTCAGTTTCCCTTACGATACTTCTTTATGTCGTCCTCATGCAAAGCCGAAGGGCTGCAAGCATTGGGGAATGACGTGCTCTGATAACATGGCTGTAAGCTGAACATGGTTTAGTATTGGTATGTAACGCTTTCTGTGATAGGCACGACCGGAAAATGTGCGAAATACTTACTCCTTTCGGTCTAACTCCAAGCTATCTCTAGGAGCAGTCTAGGGAGTGAGTTATAGGGAAAACACCCTCAGCTGGAGTAAGTTCGGTGCTCTCAAAGACCGCATAGTGTTGCCTGGCACCGTTTGTATTGCAAAACCAACTTTAACCAAGCGCGCATAAATCCCTGAAGATAGCGCAGGGGCGATAAAGGTAAGTACGATATAAATTATGTATTTTCCCGAATGTAATCCGCTTCATCTCACTTATTCAGGTAATACAGTAGCAGGGACTAGAGGTTTGTGCCAAGGCAGAGAAAATTCTTCCTGTACTTACACTCCACATAGTACAATACTCCAGGTACACCGTTGTGCTTCGAGGGACGACATGTGTCACAGCGTTCCTATCTGTTCCTAGCAGATCCTCGGAGCATGGGATTACGTCAGCTTCATACTGTCATCGTGATACATGTTGCATGGTAAACAGTAGCGAAGAGAAATAGTTGGACGAGCCCGATAATTTACCACTGACATTACCATTACTCCAAGTTGCCGCATTGACGCATTCACCATGACTGACCACTCATTCTATCATTGGATGCGTCACAACGACGGTATGCAAACTGTATCTCGAAGTGCATTTAGCTTATTCAGAAAGACAGACCTCTTTAGCTATCCTGTCTATCATATGGACATAGGTCCATATATTGGATTTCGCCCACCTGGCTTTGCCAAATAAGTCGATAATTGTGAAAGCACTGAATGCTTATGCTACGTGATGATGAGAGATTCCAAAGTCGACTTCTGTCCCCACACTTTCGAGTTTATGGGGAACGTATTCACACGATGAGGAGTATACCCCGATTCCGCACGTTCGGTCCGAACTTAAGCACACCATAACTTATCGGATCGGTTGTCTGTAGTCCGCTAAGTCCTTAGTCTGAAACGTAAGTTACAGAGATCTTCACGTGTTTTCTCTAATCCAAATGAGAAGCCAAAGCCCAAATTCTAATCGTTGCACACGGCTTTGCTTCTTTGTGGAGACAACAGAGGCTGTTTTTATTGGTGATGTATCCATGAATTCGCCAAGGTTCCAGATCAACAAAAGTAACACGACATTGAGAAACCGATCCAATGATCAATCATCTATAACGCCAAAACATCTGAGACAATACCGTCTTTTTCAACCCGCCTTCTGACATCTTATTGCCATACTAGGTCTCCAACATGATGTATTGGGTACGGGTGGTACGGTGACTCACGCAAGGAACCACGCTCAAAGTTTTCCTATTAACAGCCTCAATCAGACACGCCTACGCTGGCAGCCTAGTTTAGTGTCTCGTGCTACTAAGACGCATGATCAATGAATGCCTTGCATCACTGAAGTGTATAGTCAAGCCCCGCTCTTGTCGTGGAAAACGTATCGATACTCTAACGTGGGAGAGCTTCGTGCGACCAGGTGACTGTGGTCTGCTGTCTTCGAACGCCCACGAGGTAAAACAACGCACTCAAACTACACGCTTACCGGCACGCATCGCTACTGATAGACGCCAACTGGTATCATGAGGCTGAACATACGTGGTACAGGCATGCTCGTCGGGCCACACGCCTGTCAATTTGGTCGCCTGCTAAGGCAGCCGTATGAATCGGTCAATATTGACAGGCCCGGTCTTCCGTGGGTGCTATCTATAGCTTCCAAGTAATGGTTTGATCTCTGAGGCTCTTACGACATTTCGTTCTGCACTGAAGAACAGTTTTACTTTGCATTGTGACATATATAATGTCTGGACACTGGAGAGGCGGATTAGATTACCTACAGCTGAACATGCAGCAAAATGAATCACTGCCGGATTCGGTATATCCAAAGGCTGAGGATGGCTGGCAGCCAGCCAATACTGCCGTTTGCGGCACTCGGCTCCAAATGTATCGATGGATCCCAGGATACGATAGTTACCACAGTGTCGTCTCCACCTTACCATATCCCTTTCGTTGTCCGACCCATCGGTCGTGTTTGTGCTGCCTACACTAGAACGATGATCGCTGGATCGAAATCTTTTGATATCCGTGGGTATCTCGCCATTGCTGCGGCGAAACTGCCCAGTGTGTTTTGTGTTCTCTTCCCGCGATCTCATCGTCGACTTTGAATGCTCTTCTGGGATAGATGTTGCCCGTTGTTCTCTGCGTGATCGCCATGACCTGTTCGTAACTGAACACGTTAGATCCGAGAATGTGGTTTGTTCCTTCCGGAATGAAAAGATCACATCCCATACACACCGTCCACTAGCATGTGATGTTCGAGCCCTGCTGCCCTGCACGCAGGATCTACTTCTTGCATAACTCCCTTATGCATGATCCACGCAACGCGAACCCCATCTTGAGACTAAGGATTCGAAGGACCAGCACGGAGTCGTACGGATAGAACGAGATGATGTAAAATGCTGTGCAGCCCGTGCCGATCACCCGTCCAAGTGCATCAGTAGACTTCTTCCCTCGGTGTTCAACTGAGAATGCGGCGCGAAGGGCATTCCCACTTGGCGTCTCGTTACTTCTCCACGGCCTTCTTACACGCCACGGAGAATCTGCGGAGCTGTGGGGCAACATCGTTGCAAGCCGTGGTTGCAGTCCTACAGTATACAGTACGTGAGCCATGTTCACTCTACTAGTATAGCGCGGGATGCTAAGGGTGGTCTGACAGCAAAGAGTGTTTCAGGCCCCAGGTCCTTTCCACGTCCATTAGACGCGACAAGAGGCCCTTTATTGATCCCAGAGAAGATCGTCCTGTGGAGTGATTCAGCGAACAGGTAGGCCGCATTGGGGTGGTCGTCCGGTGGTGGATACGGTTGAGAATGATATAATAGTCCCTCTGTGGGATAGTTGGTTCCCGCGCATACGCTGCCGTATACAGGACCATTGTCAGTGCCACGGTGCTTCTGCCTGCCGTCTTTTCCTAGTACACGGCTCCTTCATGCGTGAACTGTCGAAAATCAACGGTGTTCCGCGCCTTTCGCAAGCGGCAGTCTTCGCCGTCTTATCGTTACAATCAATTGGGAGACCACTACAATACGGTCTATCCGCGCTCCTACTACCCCTTACGTCTCTGTAGACCGTGTACCCTAGCATCGACTTCGCCGCGGGTCCCCACAGTCATCTCTGGTCAGCGAACGCGCGGCATTGTAACAAAGGATAAGGGTGCACCACAGAGTCTGAGATCATCTGAATTGATGCCAATACCACGCACCGCGGCGATGGTACGGTGCTCCCATACTAACGGAACATGAGCGCGGACGCGTACATTGTCGCAAGGCACTTTGCTCCCCTGCCCGCCGTTCAGATGCGACGCTCCCAGGCATCCGAGACGAGCCGCGCACGCAGGTCATGCTGCACTTCGATGACAACGAATGAATGATTTGTCTGCGCAGAAAGAGCAAATTAAACTCTAGTATTAACACACGACACTGAGCCTGGGTGAGTGGCGTCGCTCACGTTCTCGCGGCAAATGAGAGAGCCCTGACCCTGATCCTGCCTTTCACTCGCACACGGCGCGCATGTTATGTACCAACTCGGAGAAAAAGCCTTCTACGCGAGCCGCTATCCGTAAGGCGCCGTGTGCGAATATTTCAACTGCCACTGGTCCAGACGATCTTCGTTTCCCGTCCTGGGTACTAGCAGCACGTTATACGGACATTGATGTTACGCACAGCGCTCCGCCGCCCAGCTCCACCTTTCCATTGTTTTGCACGAAACGCCGTGAGTGGAACGACCCCTCCTTGCCTCTCCGGCATGAGACCGGGTGCACATTAGGGTTGTGTGCTCGTTCGCTAACGCGCGTAATATGTACATTGAGCTCTAGCCGCTCCTCATAACAATAAGAACTTTTTTTTCACCCTTGCGTGTGAGTCCACGCGCAGCTATGTTCATTTGTCATTTCCATGACGGATTTGCCCGCCGTGCGCTACCCCCGCAGCGCATCCGCATCCTAGTCCGAGGGATCGTCTTCAGACTTGAGAGGTCCTTGGCAAAGCCTTCAGTGCGAGTAGAAGCAACCCACGACTTCGATGATATGTTCAACATTACGGCGCGTTGGTACTTGGCGCGCTGGTTCACACAGGCATTGTCTTACCTGGCACTGCCTCCATTCTTCTCCGCATGATGCGACTACGTGGTAGAGAAAGGACACACTTACGATGGCGGTCGGACTCGCGCCCCGGCCTGGGACGCTGGAAGACGGGTATAAAGCAATGCTCACACGAGTTTTCAAGGGGACGCGTGTTCTCATACGTACGAGCGTATGGGGGTCCTATGTCCGCACCGTGAGTACCTTATAGCATCGCCGTGCTGTTCGTGGTTGTGTTCAGGTTCGTTTGCGATGCAGACGTCGTGGGTTGCTGATGTCAAGCACATCGATTATTTGATAGCTGGACACGCAATCTCGTTCATGCGACATGCTGCTGCTGGTGTGCATATGAACTTCCAAGTCAATGGTCAACATTGAAGCTTGATACATGTATGGCCTGTCTACAAAGGCGATTTGTGGAGTGTTGTCTTCAGTTATTTTCGTGACATTCCATAAGAAGCTCAGATGGAATCCCGCTTGATGACAGGTGCGTTGTTTCCAATCGTAGTGTTCAAGTTCCTATGTGAGTGCACTTACACGTCTTGCACATGCCATATTGCCTCACGTGAGTTCAAAAACAGCACGTTTTCATAGAATCAACGAGTTCGCAGAACATTTTCCGTGGTTCTGATCCGGCTACTACGGCGACTTAAGTGTGCCTCGTGTTTCCACGGCTACTGGTGAATACTTCAACGCAGAACATCACTGAAGTACCCACGTCTATACACACTGTGCTCCACATTCGAATCGCCCCCCAGCGCCTCTGACCCACATGCCACGGTACTCCCACCAAACCCCACTTCCATTCTTGCATCCGAGCACGATGCGTTGCCTGCCACTCGCTCGGTACAACGCAAGGCCAGCAGTGCTCCCAGGCTCATTTATCCCCGGTATTTCCAAAATACAATGACCCTCCGCTGGCGCTTGCCGATCCAGTCGCTCCATCGACGCCAAAGAAGCCCCAACGATGTGCCACGTCGTCCGCTGTGTGCCCACAGTGTTCACATACTCCGCGAGAAGTAGACGATCCACCCCGCACGCATACGTACGCATACGTGATGTGCTGCGCTGCAGGGTTCGCACGACAACTTGACACGCCCCCTATTTTCCCGGCTGCCCATCATCAGACCGCAGGCGCCGTACGCATCGATCCGGCACTCACGCCGGTGTTCGAGAGCGACGGACGCGGCGCACTGCAGAAATAGTCCGCGGAGCTTGCGCATCTGCGCGCCCCCGCGGCTTGAACCACTCTCGAACCTTGGGAAGGCTACGGCTTCTCATCTCGGTCATTCATACACAGGCGCTTCTGCAACACTGCGGAAGGAGGTGTAGCGAAGGCATCGTCTTCTGCGCCGTGTAGCGCGCGCACTCTCACCAGTACAGTCGCGGTAATCACAATAGCCCGCGCCGGTGTCTATACTTATTTTGTGTATAATACCAATACAGTAGCGAGGCTCTGGGGGCCACGCACATCGTCGCGCTAATGCCACTATCACACGACTGCCTCGACATCCGCAGCCCACATCGTAGTGCTTGTGCTGCAATCACACGGCTGCCTCAACATCCATCAAGCCAAGCCTACCCACACCCACATTCACTCCCATACCCACACCGAAAACCCAAACCCAATATGTAATACCGCAACTGCTCCTTACGACGTGGAGACTGCCCAGTGAGTGCACGCCATACATCAGTGGCACCAGGAGCGTGCTGTGCAGTCCGAGACCGCGCGGGAGAGCATCGCTGCAGGCACGCGCCAGGTGGCGCGGGAGCGGCGCGGGCGCTGCAGTCAAGACCTCGTCACAAGCCATCTCTCGTGACCTCGGCCACGCAAGGGCATCGACAGCTCCCGTTGACCGACCCAGATTGGGCGCGCCCAGGGTCAGATTCTCCGCGTCGGCTTCTGAGTCACAGCCATCGGGCATATGCCAAAACAGTATGAATTACTACGAACGTTCAGTCCTCGGTGGTGGCGCCGCGGACTCGACTTTGTCCACATCTTATAACGACGCGGCGTACTCGGCCGACGCGTGTATTTTGTACACTGGCTGCTGTCCCTGTCGCTCACACATTTCCCTTCGCCCACGATCGACTCTGCTCATTAATATTCCCACAATGAGTAGGGACGCTTTTAGCAGTAGCGCCGCGTCGCGAAGGGCAGCCGACGCAACAGTCATCACGATTTCAGCCTACTCTCGGATGGCGGTCGAGTTGGAAAAAGACAGCCCAGATGCGGGGGCGGCGTCCCCGATCGCGGCCGCTGTATCACATATAACTAAGCACTAAGCAACAAGCTGAGCAACGATCATCGATGCCCCATCCCCCGCGCTGATTGTCCGACCCGGCGGCAGCGGGCTGCCCAGTGCTTGTTCCCGATTGTTCGTTCCACAAGCCGCCCGCGCCATTGGGACGATCAGGTGCAGGGGGAGCGGGGCGCAAGCGCACAGATCGCCCGATGCGATGCTACCTGATGCGATGCGATGCGATGATGAGATACGGGTGCGATGCGATGGTGCTAGGCGACGCGAAGCGAGACGATAACGGCGTGATTGGGTGTGTGATCCGGTGCTGCCTGCGGCGCGGGGCTTCGAGCTTGCGGACTGCGCGCCACCCACGCCGGCCGCACAGGACCACGAGCGCGGCCCGGACATCCCGCATGTCCCACACGATCATGGGTATTGTCTTGGTATACGTGGCAGATGGCTCAGGGCTTCATTATGCCGGATGAGGTGCACGGTCGGTTGCTCGTTAGGGCCCTCACGTATCGTGCACCGGGCGTCACGGTCTTGCTCGTTTGCCGCTGCTGCCGTCTCGGGACCGGTCGGGCGCCAGAGCTGGCACTGGGCGTCACGACGCAAGAATAGCGCGGGATCCGAGCTGTGAGGAGAAAACTGCGACAAATAAAGAACGCCGTAACGCAGCGCACCCGAGTCGTAGCATCAACGTCCATGCATGAACGTACGCTTCGTTACTCGAGCCTGCACGTCACGGGAGGAAATACTGTTAGGACGCCTTGGTCCCTCGATGGTTACGGACTCGGACTCGACAAGAGGAAACACTGTGCATATTTGTTACAGTAGTCGCGTCGTCGCCATGCGTAATTATAACTTCGAGGTACGTTGACAGAAGGGCCAGTGAATGGAGTAATAATGCAGGGTGCGGTGCAATAATCAGGATGCCACTCCACCCGCGCCAAGCGAGGGCATGAACGATATGATAATAAGTGAAGTGAGGTACGTGCGTACGTGGACAAGGCCACGCAAAAAATGATACAGGATGTGCGACGCAAGGAGACAACACGGGACACAAATGGGGATGACGGGAGCAGTGGATATGATGGGTGACGGAAGCAGTGAACAGCACGATGGGGATAATGGGTCAAGCCCGATGAGGTAAAGTAGAGGGAGATCGAGACGTGAGGAGATCTGTGTGCACCGCTCGGATGGGTGGAGTGAATTAGTATGTACGCGGAGATTTAAGGGGAAACTTAAGATATGGACAAGCGTGATGAAAGAGGCGGAGCGAGCGGAAGGGGATAATGGCGGAGGGGGAGTGGGGGTACGGGTGGAGGGAGAAAGGGTAACATGCGGGTGACTGGACGTGAAGGGCAGACAGGGAAGGGGAAGAGCGACACGTGTAGTGAATTGGAGGGGAACCATGGGTGGGTCGGGGAAAGCGAGACGCGAGGCGACAGGCGGCGAACTGGCAGAGCAAGACAGGAACGGGATGACGGAGATGCATGACTAATGCAGGCGGAGGAGAGTAATAGGAACGATGCATCTGGCGCCGCGGGGGAAGAACGTGGGCAACAAGGGGAATGGGTGAGACAATCACTCGAAGCCGTACTCGACGGCTATACGACATGCATCGTTAGCACTTGCGCTGGCACGGCCATGTTGGCGGAGCCCCTGGGGCGAGGCAAAACGCGCATCGCAGGCGGGACACGAGTGTGCGCCGACGGAGCGTACGGAAGGGGATAGAGAGGGAGAGCGCGCGAATTTTCGTGGGATGGGCGCCTGAAGCGGGAAGTGTGAGAACGAGCGTGGAAAATGCGACAGGCGTGAAAGACAAACCGAGTGGCAAGAGCCGTGGAACGAACCGTCGTCGGACGAGGCATCCGTTTCGGACGCCTTACGTTTTCGGGAAGATGAGGAGGAGGACACACAGATTGTGCTGTCGGTGACCATGGGCGATGGGCCGTCTGAGGGTGGCAGAGTGGTAAGAGATGGGGGGGTTGACGAGGGAGAGGGGCGCGTACCGGCGTCGGACGACGGGGTGTGCTTGGCGAGAAGGCCGTCGCGCCACGCCTTGACGCGTCGCATCCGAACGCGGTACG
>QLPM01011512.1:0-17040 GCA_003314695.1 Albatrellus sp. MG142 | reverse complement strand
ATGCTGTAGTGGGGTGGGAAGAGTAAAACTCTGAAATGAGGTCAGGTGGTGTGTCACATTCCCCTATTCACCCTTATTTTATATTCATTTCTACTTATATTTCTTTGACTATTTACTATACAGATACAAGTCACATGACCTGTGGCTAAGATCATATTTGGTATGTCATGTGATGTCACATAATCTTATCTTATCTTATCTTGCTTTGTTATCTAATGTGTCACATGATTCAATTATCTTATCTTATCAGGTCACATGATCTGTTATCTAATCTGTCACCTGATCTCATGTCATGTGACCTGCTTACATTATGGCTGTTTACTTATCCAGTGTAGGACATGTGTACTATGTGCTGCATATGCACTGTATCCACATGCAACATGCATGCACTTCATATTTACTTACTGCACCTCTCACGGTTACTGCACATTAGACATGCGTACAAAGGCCCTAAGCCTTGAGGCCCTTACTATAAGTACTGGCTACTTTCTCGTATACAAGCCAGTTGATTCTGGTCTTCAATCCTCTCCTTCCTTATTAGGATGAGTCTGCTAGATCTCCCAATGAAGCTGGGATATGTTTGAGTGGCTAGCATCTGGCTACACTCTTACAAGATGGTGGTCAAGATAGATGAGGTGCTGAAGTAGCAAGGGGGTTGTGAGTGTGAGAAGGGAAGTGGAGTACTTCGCCTTCAACAGTTTCCCACTGATCATTCCAAATATAGGTTATGGGTCCTCTGATTCCTGCGATAAGGGATCGACTGGTTCTACTCCAGCAGATACCTGCTGGGAGTGGGTCTAGGATCATATAATCCACTGTGGCTTCAAGTAGGACAGAAAGCTTATCCTAATGTAAGGGTTAAACACACAGTTGAGTGGTTGAACACCTATACAACGAGTTGGCAGAGCCCTAGGTGAAGCCCAAGGTTGGAGAGTGAGTAAACGAGGTAAGACAAGTCAAAAGACTTGCAGAACCTAGTGGATGTGCTGAGGATCCAAACTGTACTGGTGATTGTACAAGAGGATAAGCTTAGGGCTTACCCTCACAACAAGTTACAAGTTATATACTAGGGAACTTGAGGGTATGCATCCCTCCTGTGTGTGAGTGATAGTACAGTAACCCCTTATCCTCCAATAGGATCTCAGGAGTACAAGTCAGAGATAAGCAAGATAGGACAGCATAGAACAATGTAGAACAAGTATGAGTCATAGTGGAAGGAATACCGCTTGGTAAGTGATAAAGGTTAACAGATGAAATGGATGGATGATAAGCAGTAAGACGAAAGGAAAAATAGTCCAGTGTATTTGTAACACTCATCTACTTGCTCTCCAACCTTGGGCTTTGCCTAGGGCTCTGCCAACTCATCATATAGGTGTTCAACCACTCAACTGCATGCTGAACCCTTACAGCAAGCTTGGCAAGCTAGGTCTGTTTTTTGACAAGTTTGGCTCACAAGTTTTTAATGTAATACTTCATACCACTACTACATGCTATTGCAAGTTTGATACACAACTTGTCATCTCATTGGTCTTGTGAGAACTTGTCAACTTGCTGACAAGCTCAAAAGTGCCCAAAAGTGCCCACAAGTGCTGAAAAGTTCACAAGAAATTTGTACTTTCACTGATGTGGTTATAGGTACTTAATCCATTGCTACCACAGTACATACATTGATGTGCACAGTGCACATACATGACTGGAAGAGTGTATGTTTTTCTTATGTTTTTATTTTATTTTAGTATGTTTTATTTTACTTTATATGTTTTATTTTCTTCTTTTGTGTTCTATATTTCGCATTTTGATGCTGTATGTTTACCTTATATTTTGTGTTTATGTCTTATCATTGCCCCTAGTTACCAGACTACATATATATACTTTACTGTAGCTAGGGAAGAATCAAGTTTTTGTTGTCCCCCTTTTCCCTTGAAGAGCACGAAGCAGGAGGCCGCCTGAGGCTCACCCTTCGTTTGCTGTCATACCCAGACAGCCCATATCAATGTGATGGTGATGATATGTCCAGTAAAGTGTGGACCATGTGATGGTAGCAGCAAGTGATGGCTCAAGCTGAAACAAGAATTCTCTGGGCTTCAAGTGACCCAGAGGCAATTCTGGTTGCTTCTCCGTCCGCCTGCGGCGGAGATCCCTCTGGCTATCGCCTAACTTTAAGCTGCATTGCATACCCTTACCTAGTGGTATTCTCCCTTAGTCCACACAGGATTCGATCACTGTTCAAGCCCTACAGAAGCATTTGGTATAGTGAGCAAGATCTATAACTTCGCCTTCGGGCAACGACACCCTGATCCTCGGACTAAGCCACCAGCAAAGATACTACAGTTAAGTCCTCACTACCCAGTTCAACCACTGTTTGGTGACTTAATCCATCATGATGACATGATCATTGTTGAGATTACTCTGCTGGTAAGCTTAAGTTAGCTGGAAATCAATTTGACAATCGAGAAACAGAATTAACTTGGATGTGAGGAATGAGTATGAATACTCAAAGATACATCTAAGGTATGTAGTATAAGGGAATCCAAGACCAGATGAGTCCATACTCGTCATTACATTTCATCTTGTCCAACCCATCAGTTTATTCCACCAGTTTTTGCCTTCGTAACGATAATATCTTTCACCTAAGAGTGGCGTTGCTTCATCTGTAGAAACGAGGTCCTGCTCTCCAGCAGCTTCGGACACTTGTCCTAATACATCTTCGTCTGGTTCACCAAGAACGATTGCTGTAGACAACGTACTCGAAGCTTCGGCTAGCGGACGTCCGAAATCATCGATACCCAATTTACTCTGTCTGACTTTCCAAGTAATGCACATAGCCAGAAGGACCGCTTGCAAGATCGCAGCTACCATGAACTGTAGCCAACCTGGCAATGACGGTGTGTGTGAAGGCCATCATGTTCTATGCAGTGAAGTGTACTCACTCGTCCAATTTGTGCCAGGCCTTCAATGAATCCATGTGTCACTAAGAGCGGACAGAAAGAAAGAAGCCTTACCTTAACGCGACGCTTAACGCCATAACGAATCCACCTGGGGTCTGAAGTATCATCATCGGAATACTCAACGCACCGACCAGCTTTGATCGGTAGGTGCGAAGCAACTGCGGCGCATACTGCATCGCAGCCAGGACACCAGACATGACACCAAGGACCGTCGCCCATTGAGATAACTGTCGTGATCGTAGGTTTCCGGACGGATCAGAAAGTAAGGGTGACAAAAGGATAAATGTGGTGAAGGAGACGAGAACACTTGCAAAACCAATGGTCAGTGGGAACTTAAACGCGGAAGAGCAAAAAACAAAGTGACTCACAAATGAATGAAGACTACCCACGACAAGACGATGGATAGACGCCAGTCGTCCGTCTTAATGTTTCTCTTTACGAGCTGTCGTAGCCTTGCATCGTGGCCATCCAAAGACACCGTCGCGTACTTCAAATGGGCAGGATAGTAGACCATATATAGCACTAGGCTGCCAATCGGGTTGGGATGGACGTGACAGTGTTACAGGGTAGGTACGCACATGAGGGTGAACAAAAACCACACGATTATGACTTGCAAAACACCGGCTACGGTTTCCAAACAATCACTGAAGCTCTTGGAATGAGGTTAGCAGGTTGTTGGTTTTTGAGCCCGTGTATCACTCACAAAGACGCGACAGCAGCTGATGATATTCCATTGCATGATTATCCTGTAGCATAGGGTGTGAGACACGTATACAGGTGGATAAGTCGCATACATGCATATTAAGCATGCCAGATGCTGCAGACGTGCTTCCCAAGAGGAGGAACCACGGACTAAAGCCTTCCGAAGACCTCTCATTGATAATCCGGTAATACTACATCCGTAGTCAATAAATGTGGATACTAACCGCTAAGCAAATAACTGGAACAGTCGTACTTGAGGTGCATAGGAGACGAACAGGCCTGCAATAAGACCTGTAGTCAACAGATCCGAGAACCAGTCATGCGTCTGTACGTTTTCTGAGTGATACAGACTAACGAGAAAGTAAAATGGCAAACCGGCTGGCAAAACTCGGACATGGTAGCGAGAGACAAAGAGTGTGGCAACTGTGTCGACTAGACACGCCCTGGACTACACGTTTGGTTCTGAGTGAATTATTATGCAATCAACCACGCCGTAGTAGCGTCCGGGGTCTCCCGGGGATGATAATTCACATGATACTTTTGCCGATTTCCTCTTCTGTCCTCCGATATCTGTCCTGCACAAGTAGCTTACCCGCTCGCATTCCTCACTTTGTGCCATCACTGTTAGAAATGTTTCGCATCATTCGCACACATAGGGCGCTACAACACTCGACGCGAGCATTTCGGACGACGCCGTTGCGGCTGTATGAAGTATTTGACCCGAACATTGTGAAACGGGATACCGAAGATGTTGACGTCTGCGTCGTCGGTGCTGGGCCGGCTGGACTCAGCGCAGCTATTCGACTTAAACAGCTCGAACGGGAGAAATGTAAAGAGGTTCGTGTAGTTGTACTGGAAAAAGGGAGTGAAGTTGGTAAGTCGTACACAATTCGGTCTCGTCTGTCAGCCACTCTTCGGTAGAGTCCACTGGATCTCAGTTGGCTTTTGTGCATGTAGAATGACTGCATTGGTTATGCAATACTCGTGGTTGTTCATCCCGCTCTCAGTCTCATATACTCAGGCCAAGCTGAGACTAGTTGTTCCATAGGTTCACATATACTTTCCGGCGCTGTCATTGAAGCACGAGCTCTCAATGAACTCCTCCCGAATTGGTCCTCATACGACTCGCACCCTCTTACACAGCAAGCGACAACATCATATATGCGCTTCTTTACAGAACGCAATTCATTCCCTATTCCTCATCCTCCGCAAATGTCAAACGATGGCAATTATGTTCTTTCCTTGTCACAATTTACCACCTGGCTAGGAGGTATCGCCGAGGAGCTGGGCGTTGAGATTTATCCTGGATTTGCGGGAGCGTCTCTGGTATATTCCGATGATGGGAACGGTGTCGTTGGCGTACGCGTAAATGACGTCGGTCTTGACCGACGCGGTCGTCCCAAAGACTCATTTGAGCCTGGAATGGAGTTCCGTGCAAAAGTAACACTGCTTGCTGAAGGTGCGCGAGGGTCACTGTCGAAACAGGCTGTGAAGCAGTTCGACCTGCAAAAGGATGCGGATCCTCAGACGTATGGTATTGGCGTGAAGGAGGTATGGCAGGTCGATCCAAAACAGTACCGACCTGGAGAGGTGGTGCACACTATGGGGTGGCCGCTGGATATGCAGACTTATGGTGGTGGCTGGGTCTACCATATGGCCGACGGGCTTGTCAGCCTAGGGCTTGTTATTGGTCTCGACTATGCGAATCCATACCTCAGTCCGTTCAGAGAATTACAGGTAAGTTCCGTACGGATTCATGACCTGGAGGTGATGAGTCATCGCCTCTCCAGCGTTTGAAGCATCATCCATATTTCACCGAGCTGCTCTCCGGCAACTCTTCACGCGTAGCGTATGGTGCACGAACTTTGAACGAAGGAGGCTTGCAGTCCATACCGAAGCTGCATTTTCCTGGTGGAGCCCTTATTGGGTGCTCTGCTGGGTTTGTCAACGTTGCCAAGATCAAAGGCACACACAACGCCATGAAGACGGGCATGTTGGCGGCTGAGACTGCGTTTGACGCAGCAGCAGCTGCTAAGGATAGCAGTACTCTTGCAGATATGAGCGCGTACGAGGCGGCGTTCAAAAGGAGCTGGGTGTATGAGGACCTATACGAAGTACGGAACTTGCGACCCTCATTCAACACTTCGTTAGGTGTGTGGGGTGGTGTGTTGTATTCGGGCATCGATTCGTTGCTGCTCCGCGGTCGTACTCCATGGACATTCCGTAACAGGTCGCGCTTGACGGACGCAGCGCACACCAAGCGTGCTTTTCAATGCAAACCAATCGAGTACCCACCGTTCCAGCCCCCTTTATCTACCGATTTACTGACTGCGCTCACGCTGACGGGCACAAATCACGCTGAAGATCAGCCTGCACATCTTAGGGTGCGGAGTGAGGGTGGTGTAGAAAGTCCTGAGAGGCTTAGAGAGCACGTGAAAGTGAATACAGAAGCGTATGCAGGCTTGTTAGGACGAGCTTGCCCTGCGGCTGTATACGAGTACGTCGAGGACGAGAATGACACTGCGGGGACGGGCTTGAGTGGAAAGAAGAAGCTCGTCATTAATGCCCAGGTTTGTGATACGTGTATCCATTCTGATGTGGTCTTGCCTCACATTGGGATAGAATTGCATTCACTGCAAGTTGTGTGATGTCAAGGTTCCGACAGCGGATGTCCAGTGGACGGTCCCAGAAGGAGGTGGGGGTCCAAAATACAGTTCGTTCTTCTCATCCGTCCGTATAACTTATGATAGTGACGACCTCTTTTGCAGCGATCACATGAGTCACAGAACACATTTGCATCCATCGCAATGCGCTACAGTAGAGATATTCAAGGACACGGACAACACAGCATATCTTTAGTTGACCACCCACATGAGCATCGTCTAGAGTTTCCAGTTGGTAATGTAATCGAATCTACTAATACGATCGATATGAATCAGTGCTCCGATGTATGTTTCATGCGATATCTTCTGCTTTGTGTATACTGTCCCTAAGAGTGGGAGTTGATGACCATGACAGATAACACGGAAGCATTATAACCAGGGTGGTTACAGTAGTATGCAATCTCATGAACAGCATGGCGTGGTGGTAGCTTCTCCCCGAAGAAGTCACAGTATATCACGATCGACTGGACAGTGAGATTACATTACCCTCATGCCACGTCTTACCCCAGACACCTGTACTGCGACCGATTCGTCCCTGCGCAGGGTAATCAGTGCTGTTCTGGTGGGATAACTTGACAAGAGTAGGGAACTGGCCTTGGGATCTTGGGTATATAGGTTAACACCGTGTGGTGAAAATGCAGTCCGTTGTAGAGTTTCCATACCCAGTTTTTTTAATTTTTTAATTTTTAATTTTTTTTTGCATCGAGCCCGAGGAGTCCAAGGCCCTTCTCGAAGACGAACATAACACTATGCCGACTCATAGAAGTCTCCGCTGTCCGCTAAAAAAATGCCAGTCAAGAGGTTGAGTGTCAGAAGCGGCAAGCTAGAGTCCTACTGTCCTCAGTTTAGCAGCACTGCACGCTAACGCACACCTGGTCTGAGGATTCGCAGTATAGGTTAGATAAGCTATAAAACCTGAGAAGGAGGCTAATTCTTGGGGGCCCGGGGGACCAAGAAGCGAATGATCGCAACAGAAGAAATCGGTGATTTCCAGTGAGGTCGGAATTTTCACTTTCAGATTTCAGTGTTATTCCACAGGTCTGGTCTTATTTTGTCTACTTTTGTCCTTTGTGTTATTTATTGGAATTTATCTATATGACTAAACAGATACAGGCAATGGGGTTACAACCCAGCGTACCAGTGGGTTCTGCATTGGAATGAACAGTGGGAGGGCACTGGGAGGGCACAGGCTGGTCGACAGGGTGAGGGTGGGCGAGGGTGAGTGGGCAGACCAGTGGGAAGAGAGCGCCCGCACTGTGCGAAGATTGGCGCGATGGATGCAGACGTGGACCCAGTGTGCCCGTTCTGTGGTGAACCCGTGAAGGTGAGGGTAAGGGCGAGGGTTGGGTGGTTGTCGACGGCGGGAGTGAATGAGCATCAGTGGTAGGCGCTGGCGCCGGCGCCAGCAGGCGTCGGTGGTGAGGACACACAGTGCGAGTCTCTGGGTGGTACGGATGATGAGGGTGCAGCGAGGGTGCACTGGTTTTGAGTTGACGAAGGACCGGTTGCGCCACAGCGGCATAGAGCACGTGAGACCCCAAACGGAATATAAAGACCACAATCATCTGTGACTGTGACCGGTCGTCTTCCCTTGACATCTGGAATCTCCCAAACCAACATGCAGGACGGAAGAGCACCTCGGTATGATTTAGCGAACGACTCTGAAGTCATTGAATCTGTCTTCCTGACATTTTTTTAATCAAGAATAAAAAATCGGGCGGCAGCTGCCATCCAGGTTTGCAGTTCTGTCTGCCTATTCGTTCGCCACTGACGACATTATACAGGTTACTGCAGAACAATTGCTTCGAGAGGTTTGTATGAGTCATCTACATCTTTAGCCCCGAAGATACAACTGCTTTTTTCAGGCGCAAGAACGCCAGGAAACTCAATTTCGTGCGCCAAAGCAACGTATCGAAGATTATGAGGAGCTACATGAATATCGTGGTCGGAAGCGGAAAGAGTTTGAAGAGCGTATCAGACGGACAAGAGGGAGTATGTAAGTAGTATCCATGACCCTGCTGGAACTCGGAACATCAGCTGAACATGCTGCAATAGAAAAGAATGGCTACAATATGCTAACTGGGAGGTATGAATCTCACTATGCTTTTCCTGGATTGCCTGACCTTTTGTCAGGCCGCTCAGAATGAATTTGCTCGTTCACGATCCGTTTTCGAGCGCGCTTTGGACGTGGACGCTCGTAGCATCCAACTCTGGTTGAGTTATTCCGAGATGGAGCTCAAAAGCCGAAATGTTCAGCATGCCCGTAATCTATTTGATCGAGCTGTGACGCTACTGCCACGGGTGGACCAATTGTGGTACAAGTACGTTTACTTGGAGGAGCTGTTGCGGAATGTTCCTGGCGCGCGTCAAGTATTCGAACGGTGGATGGCATGGGAACCTAATGACACGGCATGGCAAGCGTACATAAAGATGGAAGTGCGTTATGAGGAATTTGACCGTGCCAGCGCAATATATGAACGATGGATAGCGGTCAGACCTGAGCCGCGGGTTTGGGTCAAGTGGGGCAAGTATGAGGAGGAACGAGGCAAGGTAGGCAAGGCACGGGAGGTGTTCCAAACAGCGCTCGAATTTTTTGGCGATGAAGAAGAGCAAATTGACAAAGCACAGGCGGTCTTTGGCGCATTTGCCAAGATGGAGACGCGTTTGAAGGAGTTTGAGCGCGCCAGAGTTATCTACAAGGTACCACTGCTCTCCTTTATGAAGGCTTCTTGTCATCGACATTCTACAGTTCGCCCTTTCCCGTCTGCCTCGGTCTAAGTCGGCCAATCTCTATGCGGCATACACGAGGTTTGAAAAACAGCATGGTACGAAGACAACTCTGGAGTCAACAGTCCTTGGGAAACGCCGAATACAATATGAAGAGGAGCTTACGCACGACGGTCGCAATTATGACGTGTGGTTTGATTATGCTAGGCTAGAAGAAGGGGCCTACAAACAGCTGAAAGAGGAGGGTGCAACGGACGCGGAGGAAGAAGAAGCAGTAGGCCATGTCCGGGAGATATACGAGCGCGCGGTAGCTCAGGTACCTCCAGGGGGAGAGAAACGGCATTGGCGGCGATATATCTTCCTATGGCTGGACTACGCGTTGTTTGAGGAGATCGAAACGAAGGTTTGTTTAACTTGTTTAGCCTTCAACCCTCCATATGTCGTTCACGTCACTTTATCTGTCAGGATTATTCAAGAACACGGCAGATATACCAAACCGCGGTCCAGCTCGTTCCTCATAAGCAATTTACTTTTACCAAATTATGGCTCATGTTCGCTCGATTTGAGGTGCGCAGATTAAATCTTCCCGTCGCACGCAAGTTCCTGGGAGCTGCCATTGGAATGTGTCCGAAGGAGGCTCTATTCAAGGGTTATATTCAGCTTGAGTTTGATGTGAGTGATTTAGTGTCTTTTGGTTCCTGCACGCCAACCAATTATACAGCTTCGGGAGTTCGATAATGTCCGAAAACTTTATGAGAAGTATCTTGAAGTACGCCATTTATTCTCTTCCAGTTTGAGTTTGAGTCCCATAATGTGATACGATACAGTTCGATCCGACGAATTCCGCTGCCTGGATCAAATATGCGGAGCTGGAGGTACAGCTCGCAGACTTCAGCCGTGCACGCGGCCTCTTCGAGCTTGGCGTGTCCCAGTCTCCGCTGTCGATGCCGGAGCTACTTTGGAAAGCATATATTGATTTTGAGGTCGAGGAAGGTGAGCGCGAAAAGGCGCGCGCTTTATACGAACGCCTCATCTCCACAAGTGGTCACTGGAAGGTCTGGGTCTCGTTTGCAATGTTCGAGGCACAACCTATTGCCCTTCCTCGTGACGAACGTGAGGATGAAGATGAGGAAGACGAGATGACAGAGGTGAAGATGGTGGAGGGCGACCTTGAACTGGCAAGGCAGGTGTTCGAGCGCGGGTACAAGGATCTGAAGAGCAAGGGTCTGAAAACGGAGGCAAGTGCTTTGTTGCAACTATGCACCAGGTGCTTGAAATATTTGTTGACGTTACCTCCTAGCGTGTTGCCCTGCTACAGGCCTGGAGGACGTTTGAGGTGACTAATGGTGGACCAGAAGACGTCACACGGGTAGACGCCATGATGCCTGTACAAGGAAAACGGCGATACGTAGATGAAGAGACCGGCCAGCTTGTTGAAGGTATGTATTTCGATGCTCAGAGTTTAGTTGGCGTCAAGCTGAGACGCGCATCCTCCGTGTTACAGACTACGATTTCATCTTCGCTGACGATGAACGTGAATCAAATCCAACGTCTTTCAAGTTCCTTCAGATGGCCCACGCCTGGGCACAGGCGAAAAAGGCTGGTGCAGGATTGGCTATGTCGCCGGGTGGTTTCGCGACAACTACTTCGTCTGCAGAAAACCCGCTAGAGCGTAGTGACAAGTCCATGGAAGAAGATGATCGAAGCGATGCGGCCAGCTCCCCTGTTGGCGAGTGATCAGATTGCCATTACCATCATATTGTATCTTACCTTGTTGAGGCAATTGCTTGCTATTGACTTAAGTGTACTGACAACGCAGAATACGAATGCTGTATAATCGGTTTCTTCTCATGAGTAATAACCACAGTTTAATATATATGGAGAAGTGTTAAAGATGACCATAAAAATCAAGGGCTGATACCAAACACAGGTCACATATCGAGGGTGAAAAAAATAGAACTTGAATAGCTCAAATGAAGTGCTTGATGCTTATAGCGGTGCAAGAACTCGTGCTACTACTACACCGCTGTTTCGAAGAGATACCTGCAGGATGTCAGATGTCAGACACCGGAATGATTCTTGGTACGAACGACATCGAGATAGTGTCATTTTGCTGTCATGGCAACAGCCTTGAAAAATCATCAATAGATATTTAACAATTGTCTTGTTGACATCTACTGGGACATTGGGATAGTGGCACAGGTGCCATCAGGTGTCCTGGGAGAGTTGAGCATATGAGCTGAGCATTGTGAAGTGCATGCATAGTGAGCAGATACTGATCATCATTTGAGTGTTGGACAGATTTCAATTGGCACAAGGTACAGTATCTTGTTGCTCTTGCTGTTTGGTGTAGACACCTTCCACAATTTTGCATTGATTATGCATGCAGTCTGTTGAAGTTAAGGTCAAAAACCTGACCATGTATATTCCAGGCTACATCTTGTCTGAATGAGGACAGACACTCATGTAGCCTGAGCCTACATCTTCACATCATGCTAATACCACTTCACTCAACCAAGGCCTGGTAGCTCAGTGGTTAGAGCAACTCACCTGGTTTGTGGGAGGTCCTTGGTTTGAACCCAAGTCAAGCCACTCTTTTATGTCTAATTGGCATCACACAATTCAACACAGTCATGTTGAGCATTGAATTGAAAAAGAATATCCTGAGCCCAGCAGAAGGATTGAAATCATTGGAGAAAAGTATTGTAACTAAATAATCTCTCACCATAGGCTTTGACATTACAGTCCCTTGTCTTTATGAGAGAATGGGCAAATTGAGCCTGTCATCAGTCTTATCCTTGATATCAAATGGCTCAATGTTGATTACTGATCCATCATGTGAGGCTGATGCCAAGAGTGAGGCCAAACACTGAAGGAATGAAGAAAGGTGTAATGGATTGAGTATAGAAGACTAGGATACTATCTCGCTGTAGGCAGATATCCCAGATGATCAGGACTGAGTATGTACAGCGATGTCTACCTAGTATATATAGTAGGATGTTTAGGGCAGGTGAGACCATGCTCTGCAGGTGTTGAGCCTTATCTACCAATAGCACTAAGACCTCATGGTCTGTGTGCTGGAACCCTATGGAATATCATAGAACAATGAGTAAATGGATGCACAGCATCAGTAAGCCATGCGCAGCATATGAGTCATATCTAAATGGTAAGCAACCCAGCTTAGTAAGTAAAGAAAGAGAAAAGATAATACTAATGAGACAAAGCTTTAGGGTTTAAGCTGAGTCTCAATAAATGTCTGTAAAAGGAAGGTGTTTATATAAGAATGCATGTCGTGAATAATAATATAAAGAAAGGAAAAGAGATGGTCGTGACACATCACAGCTTTGTAGGCAGTCCATGGGAGTCAAAATCTTGAATATGTGGCCTGCAGAGACAGAGCTCTGTGTGCACATCTATCAGAAAAGTTGTAGAGGATGCAAGCCATCACACCAACCTCCATGCAGAAGAAGACTCATGAGCCTTCCTTACATCCATCATGTGATCATTGTTACAATTTTTCCTTTTTTCTTACTTGTTTCCTTTATTGCCATTCCGGATATCCTCAGACTTACTGTACATTCTGATCCGTACTTACTTGGAGATCCCCCGTCAGGGTACAGGGCATTGGACTCATTTCATCTTCACACAGGTCTTCCATCATCTGTTACGATTACCCGGACTTATTTTCTTTTCACCTTACTGCTTACACACCTTACCAGTTATCGTCATCTTCATTCCCACTTGACAAAGCAGTATTCCATCATCATCTGTTCTATTCTTGTTATCTTGTCTATATCTGTTATCTCTGACTCATCCGCCTCACTGGATACATGAGGCGGACAGCCATTGCTTCTCTTTCAGTCTATTTTTACTTGAAACTCGTTCTCACTCGTTTCATGTCTATTCTTAGCTCACTATCTTTGACTCATATCCCTGTGATCCTATTGGAGGATAAGGGATTACTTATGATGAACACCTGCGCATGGGAGGGAGCCCTGCCCTCAACTTGCTTGTATAAATACTGTACCAGATCATGAGGATAGGCCAAGCTTATCCTCTTGTACAATACAGTGTACTTGTCATCTGGATCATCAGCAAGTCAACTCGTCTCTATAAGCCTTCCCATTCTCAGGAGCTTATATTACTCGTCTTACTTGCTCTCAAACCTTGGGCTTCGCCTAGGGCTCCGCCACTCATCTTAGGTGTTCGACCACTTGCTTGCGTGTTGAACCCTTACATCATCCCTGACTGCACACTTATATTTAGCCTGTGTTATCTGCCTATGGCAGATATCCCTCTTATCATCATGACTCATTCTGACTCGTTTATATTTACATGGCATCTCATTCCCATCTGTTTCTTTCATGTATAAATACCTTACTCGTTGGTGGAACAAGCCTTAAGCTTGTTCTCTTGTACTTTACTGTACTCAAATCCAGGAGGCTCTGCCTCATATACCACTCTCATCTTTCTCAAACCTGGTAGCTCGATGCTAGCCAGTGCTTCACATATCCTGTTCACCTCAGCCAAGGAACCAGGCTAAGCTTTGCCTTTGGAACCACCGACTTATCCCACATCCCGATAGGACCTTGCTGACATCCGTCACGCTAAGTCCTTACAATCATGCAACTATGTACTTACCACAAGCCCAATTGTGACCCACTCTGACATATTCAAGATCTGGAGTCCATAGATGCCCCAATGATTCCTTCCAGGATGCAGGCTGCTGTGTTTTCCATGACTGTAACTTGATTGTGCCTGTATGCTATCTGTAAGGGTTCAACACGCAAGTGAGTGGTTGAACACCTAAGATGAGTGGCAGAGCCCTAGGCGAAGCCCAAGGTTTAAGAGCGAGTGGAACGAGTAATATAAGCTCCCTAGAACGGGAAGGCTTATAGGAATGAGTTGACTTGCTGAAGATCCTGATGACAAGTACGCTGTATTGTACAAGAGGATAAGCTTGACTTATCCTCACAATCTGGTACAGTATTTATACATGATGCTTGAGGGCAGGTCTCCCTCTTGTGCATGGGTGTTCGATGTAAGTAATCCCTTATTCTCCAATAGGATTGCAGGGATATGAGTCAGAGATAATGAGCTAAGAATAGATGTGAGATGAGTAAGAACGAGTTTCAAGTAAAAATAGACTGAAAGGAAGTGGTGGCTGTCCACCTCATGTATCCAGTGAGGCAGATGAATCAGAGATAACCAAAAATAGAACTGATAGTAAGAATAGAACAGATGATGAGGAAATACCGCTTTGTCAAGTGGGAATGGAGATGACGATAACTGGCAAGGCGTGTAAGTGGTAAGGTGAAAGGAAAAATGAGTCCTGGTAATTGTAACACTATCAGTGTAGTTGTTATGAACCTAACATTGACTGTGTACCATTAGTTCTTTTTCTTTTCCTTCTCCATCCACTCGATCATGGTGATGCACAGGGCACACATATTCACATGGAATATACACATGGTATTTTTGCAACTACAGTATGCAACAAATTCTATGTCCACAACAATTCTCATGCTTGAGGGCCATGCTCATCAATTACCACACTCATGTGTGAGCATGGGAAATGTTGCATTTATTATTGCAGATTTGTCTTGTACCAGGCAAGTGTGTTCCTCAGAGGTTCTCAGTCTTGGTCATGTTGGAGATGGTTAGGATGGATGTTGGGCTGGTACACTATGGGTTGGAAGGTTCTAGAAGGCTGAGTGGTATGGTGGTTGCTTTTTTCCTTTTTTTTCTGTCTCTTTCATTTCTATCTGAGCTCTAATCATTTAATTTTGATTGGCTGTTCTTTACTTTGTTGCACCTTTCCAGTGCATTATTTTTGGCTGAGCTGGTGCACTTATTCCTCAATCTCACTGTGCACTACTCTATTTTCTTACTTTATTTGTTACTGCTAATTCTCATGCTGAGCACTTACTATTCAGTATTTACTTCTTGGTTGCTCTGTAATTTTGGACTTGTATACTGTACTTAAATGTGCCTGATCATTTAGGGCAAGCAATATGCCTGTGAGTACCCCTCTCATTTTGACTGTTCCCCAAGTTGAAAATTGCTTCACTGTCTGATTTTTCTCTCAATTCACTCTCAGCTCCCTTGTCTTATTTGCACCTACTGTCAACCACCAGCATTTGTTCTTGCATCATTTTGTGTGACATTGCAGTTGCTCTTGTCTTGTGGTAGTGTTGTGTTGTGCTATTTGTTGTGCTTGCATCTCATTTTATGTTGCCTTCTTGCATTCCTTCTATTGAACTTATCTCTACCTTAAGGGCAACACATGTGGTCACTCTTTTGTGCCTAATCTCTTAAATTCCAATTTTTTTACTCACTAAATATCTGCATATTAACTTGTTTAGGGAGTCTTGAGGTGTTTGCCCTTCAGATGCTCTGCTCCTTCTTTTAGGTTGTTGGTGCACTTATATGCCACTGAGCCATAGCAATATTGGAGCCCACTGCAAGGGTGTAAGAGTGTAGCCAGATGCTAGCCACTCAAACATATCCCAGCTTCATTGGGAGATCTAGCAGACTCATCCTAATAAGGAAGGAGAGGATTGAAGACCAGAATCAACTGGCTTGTATACGAGAAAGTAGCCAGTACTTATAGTAAGGGCCTCAAGGCTTAGGACCTTTGTACACATGTCTAATGTGCAGTAACCGTGAGAGGCGCAGTAAGTAAATATGAAGTTGCGCACGCGTTGCGCGCGGATACAGTGCGTATGCAGCGCATAGTACGCATGTCCTACACTGGATAAGTTAGCAGCCATAATGTAAGCAGGTCACATGACATGAGATCAGGTGACAGATTAGATAATAGATCATGTAACCTGATAAGATAAGATAATCGAATCATGTGACACATTAGATAACAAAGAAAGATAAGATAAGATGAGATCATGTGACATCACATGACATACCAAATATGATCTCAGCCACAGGTCATGTGACTTGTATCTGTATAGTAAATAGTCAAAGAAATATAAGTAGAAATGAGTATAAAATAAGGGTGAATAGGGGAACATGACACAGATGTCCCTCCTGTGTGCAGGTGAGTTGTACAGTAACCCCTTATCCTCCAATAGGATCTCAGGGGTGTGAGTCAGAGATAAGCAAGGTAGAACAGAAGAGAATGAGGTGGAACGAGTATGAGTCATGATGGTAGGAATACCGCTTGGTAAGTGATAAGGGTTAGAGAGCGAAATGGATGGGAAGTAAGTGATAAGATGAAAGGAAAAATAGTCCAGTATGTTCATAACACTTGCTAATGATCCAAGACAAGTACATGTATTGTACAAGAGGATAAGCTTAACTTATCCTCACAATCTGGTAACATATTTACAGTGACTCAAAAAACCATTCTAATGTTTGACATGTTTGAATTGTTGATGGGATAACTGATGTTATAAAATGGGGATATTGATGCAAATATTAGGTGATGTAGTCCTATATCTTGGCTTCAAAACAAGCCACTATTTATATATATTGGTTACATATTGATAGAGATATCAATTATTTACTCCACTCTTATCATTGGAATGGTTTTTTTGCTACAGCCTTGGTATCTCAGACAAGTGACTTCCTGACTTTAACACACAGGTTGTTGTGCCATATTTGGCTTCAGACATATATTATATATCATATTATTATTCAACCATGCCAAACAAGGCACAACAAGTTGAACCAAACCACCATCACCATGAAACCCCTCTCCTCTGCTCAATGCAATCACATCCTCTCCCTTCTTGATTCTAGCCACTCAGGACATGACATCTTAACCCAGACTGGGATTTCCAATGCTGCCATCTCCAGACTATGCTCCAGATATCACCCCTACCCCAAGAAAGCTCCTGGGGGTCATCCCTCCAAGCTTTCTGAGAAGGATGTTCAACATGCACTTCAGCTAATTGGCACTGGAAAGGCTGAAAATACTGTTCAAGTGACCAAAGCCCTTCAAGACATCATCAGCCAACCCCTCTCAGCACAAACAGTATGAA
>QLPM01011506.1:0-10065 GCA_003314695.1 Albatrellus sp. MG142 | reverse complement strand
TAGATTTATCCCCTTCTTCCGGAGTATCGTACGCCGAGTCAGAGCTGTCGAAAGAAGTATCGGACTGCTCGCCCAGATCGACGACGTGAGCGGCGGGACCTCTTCGCCATTTCTTCGATATAGTCTGGCAATGCAGTGCATCAATAGCAGGCAAGTTACACGAACAAACTGAGTCCCACCCGCTTCCCTTTCTCTCTTCGTTTCATGATACGTGGCGCAGTCACTGACCCATCTGCGTTTCGTTGAAGGGCACTGCCCACTGCTGCAGGCACTCGTGTCTCCTGATTCCCCAAGCCCCCTGCATCCGCATCTACAATAACCACTGGCTTATCTCTCGACTTTCCAATCTCCTCGTTAGTGTCCACTATCTCTGAGGCCTTGTTTTTCATTGGTACGTTTCCATCGAAGTCATCATCGCTCTCGCTGTCACTAACAGCAGCTCCCGAGAAGGGAGCTCTCCTCTTCCCCCGTGTACGGCCGTCCATTATACGTCGGGCCTCTTTGTCCTCGTGCTTCTCAAATAATTCCTGATGAGTCGCGGCCTTCCCGGTTCCTAGCGTAGCGGAAGAATGGAGTACGAGCGTAGAAGATAGCTCTGCCTGGCTCTTCCTGAATAATGATAGGATATGACGAAAATCAGCCAGCATAAACACGAATTCCGCAGTCTTACGATAGCTTCGCAAATAGGTCTAGTCTCTCCTCCTTCTTCAACTTCTTTTCCTACGTTCCACCCCAGTATTAGTATGTGTCCTTATAGGGCATCGCATAGACGCACAATGAGCTTGTCCAACAATTTCCTCTTTCTACTGGAAGCTTTAGACGTGGATTCTGCCAGCAGCTAAGCAGAACACCATCGTTAGCACATGCTCGATGGTTCCCGTACAAGAAAGAGAATAGGCTACATACCTCTTGCCTCAGACGCTCCCGCCGGTCTCGCTCCTTCGCCTCCGCAGACTTGGGAGCGAACACAACAGCATTCGTGTCAACAGGATCAGCAGATTTGGGGCTCAGTTCAGAGTGCTTATTGCGGAGCTTGCCTCTCTTGTGTGACTTTCCCCCCGCAACAGATTGCCGCGCCCTTGCATTATGGCGTGCTATTCGCTGATCCATAGTACTTGGTTCTGGCAATTGCAGCACGGCAGAAAGAAGAGTCACTCCTTTGTTAGGCGGATATCCGTGAGGACGAAGCAAGAATTCTGAAATTTGGGAGCTTGTGGAGGCTTTGAACTTGCCGCCGTAACCGATTGGCAAAAAATAGAACATGAAAATTCTTGGCCCTAGCGCTTAAAGTTATCAGATAAGATAATCACGTGCAGTCACAAGTCTCGGTTGTTTATTCAATCTATCATCATGACGCGGAGGCATTTCTGCGCATCTAAAATTACGGGCTCGGCGCTCGCTGGCAACCCGGTCTCTACACTGCTTAACTACTCTACCATCAGGCATGCGTAAATACATCTCCTCGGCATAGTCCATTCCCCCTCAGGCTGCCTTCCAGTTTGGTGTTCAAGTTCACTCGTGCTACCTGTCCCGCACCCTGCCAAAAAAAAAGTTACACATTTAATTCCGCCAAATTAGTGGTTACCCACTAGCAGCACTGTACCACCGCACGCACTGTTCGCGAAGACTATGCAGAGTCATAGATGAACACCTCTCTTGGATGCAATTAGAAAGGAGTAGTGTACCGTCCGCAATTAATTCTAGTTTCGGATGGAAACCCGGCCTACATAGACCAGAACTGATCACAACAGACCACGGTGATGTCCAGATTTGATTTAAGGGTGTTGTATTCTATTACCAGCCTCCAGCAAGTAGATCCAGTCAAATGGCCGCCCGCCCGCCGTTGCTGCGGAGGCCTTGTCTACGTCTCGAGGGAACCCCCTGTACTACAACACTGGACATAAATGTTAATGCGGGAGCCGAGGTTGTACTTCTACACGGGAAGGAATCATAAGCAAGGACAGAAATACCAGCCACATGTTGATATATCATGAGAAGCACCAGACAATCAATGCCTTGAAATCAGTAAGAAACAATGATTAACCACTTGAAACTTGCCCGCCGTCCTACCAGATTTCTCAGCACTCAGCTGAATTGTCGCCTATCATACAGGTATACACTCACATGGTATCAAATCATGAAAATTCATGCTTAATCCACTTGATAATCTCCTCGGCCTCCTCTTGAGACGTCAACTGGATGTCACTACCGACGCTGCCACCTCTGCGCCAATAATACGACTCGCCGTTGGACCAACTGATGTCCCCACCATTATTCGTAGAGGAAGCCATCGACAAATGTATGCATTTCATGGACGGAATCGCAGACATCCAAGCACGGGCAATGCTCTGCAAGTGGATGAACCCTATGTCGTCCCCATCTTTAGCGACGTGTTCGTCCATATCGAACGCGGAGAGAGTAATGTTGAGAAAGCAAAGGTGACGCAATCCCACGGGGGGCACTATCTCTCCCGAAAGCATCTGCAAAATATTAGGAACGGTCAGCGGTGGATCGGAAAACCAGTCAAACCAGGCTCAACTAGCGCACCATGTTCCATAGCTGTCGGATATCATGGCCCATGCCAGAAACCATGGTGTAGCTCAACAGACGTAATCCTGGAGTCGCACTCTGTCCTAATTGCAAGAACGTTTCGAACAAACCAGGCTGGTACTCCAGCTGGCGAACCAGGTAATTTAGATCACAGAGTGGACAGAACCTCAACCCTTCCATGAACTGTATAGCGAGGGCCAGTCCGTCTCTATCCTCAGGATCCTCTACCTGTACAGTATGAAGCGAGTGGTGGGCCGCGAGCAGCCAGATCGCGGACTTCTTGCTCGACTTGAGGACTGCAAGGTTTGGCCAAAGCTGGCATGCCAAGTCGAGCGAGCCAAATTCGAGTTCGTCTCCATCGAGCTCCAATGTCTGCACATGTGGAAAGAGAGACGCTATGACGCGGGCAGGGGCGGGAGCGACAGCGCCATCTGAATACATGTTCAGAGACAGATCGCTGACAAACGGGAAGTACAGTGGGGGGCTCATCATGATGTCAGACGTCAGCCACCCAAGGACCATCGAGGTTTCTCCCTCCAGAGTCAGCGTTGTGAGAGTGTCTGCCGAGTTGATAATGAGATGGGAAGGAAACATTGGTGTGCTGTGGTCGCCATCGTCTGGCCAACACTCCGCGTCCGAATCGATACATAGCGTCAATGATTTGAGACCTCGAATGGGGAGAAGATTTCCGACCGTCTGAGGAGATATATCGGTCAGAACTAGAGTGGATAGCTGTGTTCGTGTCGCAACAATGTAACCCAGGTCCGGAACATGATCCAGCAGTCTATCGTAATCGACCAAACCCAGACGTCGAAAACACGAGGACGTTGTATTCAGGACATCGATAAGCAATGCAACGAATGCATCAATGAAAGGGATATTGTCATCCATAGAATCATCTTCAAAGGTCGTAAAATTCATCGATCGTATATGTTGACCGAGGTCATGCTGGAGTATGAATTGAAGTAGTTTCATAGTCCTCGCACGAGTGCCTGAGAGGTCCACATCCGCCACGAGATAGGGCAACGACCTCTGGCGAGCTTCTCGGCACGTCAGAGAAAGAGAAACCAGCGCTTGCATGTCAAGCAAAGACAGGATCAAGTTGACGCAGCCATCGCTCAGCAGGAAAAGGCGACTCCGTGTCATGATTGATAAAGCTCAAACTCTATCATGCCAAAAGCATTGGTGGAGTTTTACCATGAGAAGTTAGTAGTGACAACAGATACATGAGCAACGGACGTACCACAGGTGGCATCAGCGCCGCAGCATACTAATACTACGCAATTTCACACACAAAGGCATAGTTGGGAGCTCCGGTTTTGGCAGCGGCGTCAAACTCTGAAGATTGAATTGGGCGAAAAAATTAATCGTGTAAACCAATTTACAACTCCTAAATGACCCAGGCAAATCAAGGTTGATCGACATTTACAACAAGGCAGTACAGCGATCGCGAAGTAGATTTCAAGTAGTTTCTGTTCAGTAGAATAATACATTTTCATGTCCCAGGCGTGATGACAGCGATCTACTCAGATTGGCTTCAGCAACTTAATTTACCTGAACGTTGGCAACCGGGCACCGTCGGGATGTGAGCGCTTACGCAAGCTCGCGGGATGCACACGGCTGGGGATATGAAATTTATTGTCCTGATTAGTATTAAACCTAGCAACTTTGTATGCATTTCATTCCGTTTCACCTGCCCTCGGGCGTGCCATCTGCATTGTCGCAGAATATCAATCCTCATAGAACATGAACACCAGCCTTGAAGGACTGATGTATAAGGACCTCTTACCTTCAGCTCTCTTTCGGCCTGACAAGTCGGAGAATCTGGTAGCGTTCACCGTCTCAAGAACTGGTCATTTTTGAGGCGACGTCGTCACAGTGGACAATAAATAGTCAAGCGTGTTCGATACAACATTGATTCAGTCTGATCCTTCGATCTTAGTCCAACCTCCCACCGTCTTATTAAACTAGGATGTCATGTAAGTGCTGTGTGCTCTCGAAGAAAGCGTGATCAACAAGTTATCATTAAGTTAGCTAATGGCTACAATCAAAACTACCGTACATCCACTGCTCATCGAGGCCAGCCAAGACGAGCCAAACACCACCTCCAAGAACAATCGAAGAATCACACACTCGAAAACTTGATAGTAGACATCCGCACAGCGAACATAAATACGAGCATTAAACTCTGTGCATTCATGACCCGTCCGCACGAGCATATGCCACGAACGCATTGTAATTATAAGTCTGGGGACTGCCGTTAAACACGAATCCTTGCGGCTGTAGATCGACCACCGTCTGTCCCGCACGCACGATCGAGCCGTGCATACTGCTACCCGCGGTGATCGGAAGCGAGAGTTTAGATACGCCCGCAGGTACATTGAACGTCTGCGTCTGCACCCCGGCCGTGAGTGTAACTGTGGCAGGTGCGCTCGTCATCGCCACGACCCACACATTATCCTCCATCTGTGCAGCCGATGCTCTGTAATCAGTACAAGGCCCAGAAGACGGAGTAAAGAAGCGGGTGCGTACAAGTTCGAAATTCGACGGCTTGCCAACGGGGTCGGGCGCATTGGCATCCCGCGGGTGGGTCCGCGACCACATATACAGCTTGTCCTCCGTGATCGGTGGGTACGCGCCGGTCTTGAACGCCGTGGCGTAGTATGCTGTCATGTCGAGCCAGCCTATCCCACGCTAGCATATAAGCCCACGATAATTGTCAAGACAGAGACGATCGACGTACCTGTATGATTCAAACCGTCGACCCACGCCTGGCTGTTGGGCTGGTCGCCATGGATAGGGCCGATGTAATGGGACTCGCCGTAGTCATTCCAAGTCACGATCTCAACAAGGTCGATCTGGTCGCGCGTGGATACGACGGACTCCCAACGATTCGGGTACAGGTGCGAATCCGAGTAGTATACAAACTGTGATCAGGGCTTAGATGAATCGAGGCTGCAAAGTTTGTCAACGGCGTACGTTTTTATTGAAAGTCTGCGGGCCGTAATGCGTGAAAAACCAAGGCGAAACGGTTGCCATGTACGCGCGCTTCTTCCCATCTGCAAGAGTAGGCATCTGGCTGAGCGCTGTACTGTACTGCTTGTCGCCGTCGGTTGATCTCACGAAGCGCGCAAGGGTGCTCGAGATAGTCGAACTAAGCGAAGATGCAATATTGGAGAGTAGACCTGCGCCCACAGATGACAAGATCGAGTCCGCGGACGCAGCGGTGAGTTGGATAGGCCAGCCTGAGTTCCACTGCACACATAGTTAAGCAAGCAATCTTATCAAGGCAATCAAAAGACTCACGTTCAATGCGCCGTCCATAACGCTGTTGAAAGTCCCAAAAGTCTTTGGATCGACAAAAAACGAAGGCACAAAGAACACCGGGCTCTGCCCTGTCAGTTCTGGGTGCTGCGTGAACTGTGATGCCCATCCATCAGCAGGCGATGGTTGCCCAAACGTGCAGGATTCGCCCGAAAACGAGGACACGAGGACACGCCCATTGTATATTAATTGATTAGGGTGGGAAGAGTACTTAGTAATGTACTGGCGAAGAGCAGCTGCGTTGTCCGGGCTTGCACACGGCATCACGCTGTCGATGATCCATTTCAGGATTCTGTGCAACAACAGATCGTTTCACGGTACTGACCTCATATCGAACGATAAGAATAACTTAAAGCCGAGTCCTGTTTGAGATGCTGCTTGATATCTGGTAGTTATATGGTCAGCAACGGAATCAACGCCTGTATCGAGCGAGGAAGCTTTACTCACGCGTCTGCAACGTGACCTGGTTGCCAACTGTCGGTACCGACGTTCAGAGCAAAACCGTCGATCCCGTTGGCATGTGCTAATGTGATATCGGATGCCCAATCTTCGACAGTGTACGGAAAGGTGTTACCGACCATGTGGTGAGCAACAACAAACTTCTGTGTGCCATTGGAAACAGGGGATGGAGGAGAGGTACTGGCAGAAGGCAGGGAGGTGTCAGAGGACGGAGAGGCTGCGGGTGACGTAGGTGAAGGTGAGGTTGAGGATGAATAGGTAGAGAACTGTGCGACAGATGGTGCTGCGACAGATGGTGCTGCGACAGACGGAATAGATGTCACCGCGGAAGGAGGTGCTGAAGGTGATAATAAAGGTGGAGCCGCAGACAGGCTCAGGGGTGACGCAGCTTGCGTCAAACTGTCGACTGGAGTAGTGGGCATTCGCGTAAAGGTAGGAGCAATACCAAGCGATGACGACAACGCCGTGCCTTCACCTTCATTGGAAGGAAATATTACATCCCGAGCAATGATACCAGGGTGTGAACGAGAGAAGGTCTTATCGAAACCAGTTCGAGAATGCCTTAATGGAAGAGCATCGATACCACAAATGAGCGCAATTGAAAGGAGAGAACGGAAACGCATGGCGTCCCAGAGAAAGAGAGAACCGTAATCGCAAAGACCTGAAGTCGTGAGCAGACCAGCCGCCAGTCAGTTCTAGTACCTTGTACGGGAGGAATCCGCACCTCACAGCGCCAGCGTGGTTTTGTGGTGGGAACAACAATAGAAAAATAGGTTACATGAGCACCTGCAGAGATGAAGCTGACGGGTGACGGAATGGCCGACACTCGGCTGCACTCGTGTACAATGGCAGGTTGACAAGACTGGACTACAAGGACAATGTGTGCCTTAATGTGTCAATGACGAACACATAGAATCCGTCCAGGAACTGTCCCGGACCGTCCAGTATCGTCCTTTTTCATGAGAAGGAACTTATCATGGCCTGTCTATCTCCCTTTCGAGGACGCAACATCTCGGAAAGGTCTGTGAATAAACGGCAAACGGGCACCTTCAGCTTGAAATGTAACATTGGGAAAACGACCTAGTTACATAATACAATAATGGTGTGTGTGATCAAGATAAGATTGCGATTGCGACCGTGACAGGTCATTATTCTTTTGTCACCTTAGCCTTTCTAACACCTCTCTTGAAATCTAAGGGAATATTTCATGTCTGGATTTCGACCTGATCATTCTCTCACTAACGCAAAGTTTGAGGGCTACAAGCTTGATGCCCTTTCTGAGGATGTGGTTGTCCACCACCCTCTCGAGCACAAGCCTACCCAGGTATCAGTCTCCGGCCGTGTGCCACTTTCTTTCCAGGAGGTCCAGAGCCGCATTCGTCATAATCACCTGTCAATAAATCACAATAAAAACCAAGCGGCATACATCGATGCCGACCTCAAGGTTATTATCATTGAGGTCGACCGCGTAAGTCGCACTTTTTCCTTCATTCCACCGACAACAACCTGGCCACGCTGCTCACGGATAGCAAAGTAGAATACGCTCTACCCTTCTTTTCAGGTACTCTATGAGCTGCCGCGACCGGTGCAGACGCTGGCGTCGATGGCATATCAGCGCGAGTATCCCTCAAGCGCCTTCCTGAATGCGGACACTCTGGTCATCTCAGACGGCTATGGCACTCTGTATATTCTTTCCACGGCATCAGGGGCGCTTATAGGGACATATGAGATGAAAGTGGGGTCATCTCCCCCTTTCCGGATTCACTCTGCCATCGAAACGTCAGCGGACACTGCACTCGTCGTCCTATCTACCTTGAACCACAGCCCTACGACTGCATCTGTTTCCGTACCGTTAAGCGCACCGTTTTCATCTCACCACACACGCACAGTAGAATTCGACATCTACGCTGCACGCTTCGCTCTCCCGCTGGCACGGACGGACGACACCGTTCATGCGATTGACATCGCCTGGCAGCGCCGCGGCCATGACGTTCCCCTCTTTACGGCCTATGACCCCACGCTCGCCTCGCACCTCCTCATTGGCAGCTCTATTTACCGACCTGTCGATTCCCCCGCGCCTACATCGTACGAGCCCGAGCCCGATGAGATCGCCCCCATCCCGCGCACTGGCGAAAACCTCGAGGGAAACTCGCCCGCACCCACCTTGCCACCACCTTACGCCTGGACGCAAGACTCCGAAGAATTGACACTCGGCTTCGCCCTACCATCCACGACACCGAAATCCGCCTTCACGGTTCTCTTCTCCCCACAAACACTGACCATTCTTGTGCGCGGGGCCGATGTGCCACGGTACAGCGCTACGCGACTGTGGGGCAGCATCACGCCAGCGACGAGCTTCTGGACGTGGGACGCGGCTGATACGCGCGCGGCCGGGCTACTGACCCTGCACATGGAGAAGCAACACGCCGGTACGCGTTGGCCACAGGTGTTTCAGGACAGCGCCGCGCCAGACGTACCTGAGACGCTGGACCCATCCGAGTTGCGCACAATCCTTGACTCCCTCGAGCAGCACACCGCCTCCGCAGTTGGTAGTTCGGGCGACGTGCCGAGCCTTGCGACGGGTGAGGCAGACGACGAGCTTGACGCCGCGGTCGGCAGCGATGTGTGCTTCTCGTGGGTCACGCTGGACGGACAGACGCCTCCGTGGTCGCGCGGCAGCACCATCGTGCTGTCGACGCCACTGCCAGGGGACCCAATGCCAATGTCGCTGTCGCTGGTGGTCAAGCACGGGGTAGATGGGCTAGAGTTCACGCTGGGGCCTAATGGGACCTGGGCGCACACGGGTACGTTCAGCGCACTGGCGTTCGTGCTGGCGTCGAAGCGAGACGCGCGGTTCGTGCACCATGTCGCAGGGCGTGCGGTACTGGTGGTTGAGAGCAGCAGCACGGGGTACGGCGGGAACGCGTATGTCTACCGAGCGGCGGAACGTGAGGCAGACAAATGGGCGAAGCAAGCGATATTACGGCTCGGTGGGGGCGCGGGGTCGATATTAGGCGTGGGCGCAGTTCGGGACGCTGTGGGTGTGTTTGCAGTGTTGTGTCTGTGCGAGGATGAGCTTGTCATCCTGCGTGGCGTGTTGTGAGGCTTTGTAGTGCACCATGACCCAGACGAAGCAATTCGTGATATTGTGCGTGTTCAGTGATTGCGTAGAAGACCCGATTAACAACAGCTAACCGGTACTACGAAGGAATGTGAAGAAGCCGGTTTTCTGGAGAAATTACAGCTCCAGGATATCATACCATATACCATAAACAACAGTCTTGCGAGCCAGAGGAGGTCCAGAGCGAAAGATGATCCCTGCAAGCATGTACCACAGCGTAGGGACGTCTAAATCGTTTCGCGATCAGATCTGGAATGGCGGTCGACAGTTAATATACATGTGGTGTATGCGAGGCCAAACTTCGCCGTAGCGAAGGCAAAGAGCCAAGAAGCAGGAGACGGGAAGCAGGCGAGTCCAATCAACTTGGGGGTCATGTCTGATGTAACAATTACTGTGATATTGTCCTCCTCTATGTGTTGACAGTCAGTCCAGTGAATGAATGAGCTGAATGGGGCGGGGCGTGGTTGTAATGTCGGAGACAGTTGCAGATTATCCTTCACCCTCGCACGACGGAAGCAACATTGGATACCAATCTGCAGCCGAACGGTATCGTCTGAATGTATCATTCACTGAAGCGGCACTGCATGCCAAATCTGTTCAATCTTTCGCAT
>QLPM01011475.1:0-18633 GCA_003314695.1 Albatrellus sp. MG142 | reverse complement strand
TTTTAACATCAATGACCATGTCAAGAAGTAGTAGGGCAAAGGGTAGGGGATGCTGCAGTGGGGTGGGAAGAGTGGAACTCTGAAACAAGGTCAGGGGCTGAGTGGAGCTCCGCAGCAGGGAGCCACTGATCATCTGCTGATGGGTATCCAAGCCAGTGCATGAGGTAGTGGAGTTGATTCCTGATATAGCATGAATCTAAAATAGATTCAACTTCAAAATGTTCATCACCGCTGATAAGATCAGGTGGTGGGTGGGTAAAATTAGGACTGTGGGATGCTGTTTCATGATAGGGTGATAGGAAAGATCCATGGAATATGGGGTAGATTTTCCATGTGGGTGGGAGGGCGAGGCAGAACATTACTGGATTAACCACCTTTGAGATAATGAAGGGGCCATGGTGGCGTGGCACCAACTTGGCAGTGGGGTAGAAGGTATTGAGGTGTTTACCTTCTAACCATACTGAATCTCCTTCCTTATATGGAAGAGAATGAATGTTATCGATCCAATTGCAGTGGGTGATATGTTGTGCAGCAAGTATGTCATCATGGAGTTGGGATAAGGCAGAGAGCCATTCCTCTACTGTGGGATTGAGTGTAGAGTTGAAGGTGCATGGGAGGGAAACAGGGTGGTAGCCCATAAGGGCATAGAAGGGTGACATGTTTGTAGTGGTGTGGACATGTGTGTTGTGCACAAATTCTGTGCTGATAAGGTGATCAGCCCAGTCCAATTGGCAGGCATTGCAATATGCTCAGAGATACTGTTCCAGTTCTTGATTTAACTGTTCAGTTTGCCCATCCATCTGTGGATGGTAAGCCGTACTCATGGCTTGCTGAATAGACAGGAGTTTGCATAGTTCTTTTGAAAAATTGGCAGTTAACTGAACCCCTTGGTCAGAGATCAGTTTGGAGGGGAGACTGAAGCATCTCCAAACCTGTTCATAATATAGGTTGGTGGTTTGTTCAGTGGTAATAGTGGAGTGACAGGGTGTGATGACTGTCACTTTGGTGGCGTCATGGTCGACAAAGACTGCAATCCCTCTGGATTGAGGTAATTCCATGATAAAGTCCATTGAGACTGTTGTGAATGGCATTGCATTTTCGACTGGTGGGATGGGCATGAGTGGGGTATGGGGTTGGTTGGGTAGATTTTTTGTGGATTGACAGGTAGCACATCCATCCACATAATCGTAGATGAACTTATGCATGCCCATCCACCAGAAAGATCTCTGGATCAAATCCAGGGTTTTGACTCTTCCTGGATGTCCAGCTGATGGGATGTCATGATGGAGTTGAATGATTTCTCATCAGATATCTTCGTCATTCAGGATACAAAGTTGATTGGAGTAAAATACTAGACCATCCTGGATGGTCCAATGTTTTTGTAAGGTACATTTCATTGGGCTTGGTGTGTTGGCTTGGATTGATCAGAGAACATCAAGGATTTCTCCATCTATTGATTGACAGCCTTTGATTTTTTGTAGTAGTTTGGAATTTTCTAGCATCAAGGAAATTGCACAGGTGAAGACAGAGGGTGGTAAGATTACCACATCTTTGTTGTCATTGTCACCAGTGTCGTGGTCAGGTCTTCTTGATAGCACATCTGGTTTTCCTGCACTTTTTCTGGTGACATGGGTGATAGTGAAGTCAAATCTGGTGAGGTATAATGCCCATCTTGCTTGGTGTCTTGACAGTTTTCTTGCTTCTTTAAAGACTTCTAGGTTTTTGTGATCAGATAGGATCTCAATCGTGTGTGGAGATGCTTCTAGATAATGTTGCCATTCTTCCAGGGACTTGATTATGGTGAGTAACTCCTGGTTGTATATATCGTAGTTTCGCTTGGCTTCAATAAATGATTTGGACATAAAGGCAACAGGATGCCAGTGGCTGTCATCTCCTTTCTGTGATAGTATGGCTCCACAGGCCATTTTAGATGCATCACATTCAAGTCAGAAGGGTGTGGTCGGGTTGGGTTGGATGAGTATTGAAGTTTTCAGAAATTGGGCTTTGAGATTCTGGAACAATCATTCCTCTAATTCTGTCCATTGCCAGGGTTTTGTTTTCTTCGTTAAGTCATTCAATGGTCTTGCAATTTGTGAGAAGTTTCTGATAAATCTTCTATAGAATCCAGCAAATCCTAGGAAGGTGCAAACTTCTCATAGATTCTTGGGTGCTTGCCACTCTTGGATTCCTTTGAGCTTGATGGGATCCATGGCAAGCTGTCCATATCAGAGTCACATTCCAAGGTATTCAACTTCTTCTAATTCAAATTCACATTTTTCTGGTTTTAAGAATAAGTGGTTGTCTTCCAGTCATTGTAGTATCCTTTTAACAAGTTCCCAGTGTTCTTCCATGGTAGCGGTGGTGATTAGAATGTCATCCATGTAAATGAATACCTTTCCAGTTTCAATGAGGTCTTGGAAGGTTTCATTCATCATGGCTTGGAATGTGGCTGGCAAGTTCATTAGGCCAAAGAACATAACCAAGGGTTCATACATCCCTCAATTGGTCTTGAATGCCACTTTCCATTCATCTCCTTCCTTGATTCTGACATTGTTGTACCCCCATCTGACGTCAAACTTGGTGAAATAGTGGGTGTCTTTGAGTTTGTCCACAATGTCGGATATCAGGGGTAGTGGATACTGGTTTTTGATAGTGAGTGTGTTCAGTTGTCTGTAGTCTTGTACAGGATGTAGTTTGCCATCTTTCTTCTTCACAAAGAAGGGGGATGCGAGTGGGGACTGGGATTCCCTGATGTACCCTTGTTCTAACATGTCCTTGAGAAAGGTGTCCAGTGCTTTTTGTTCCTCTAGGTTCAAGGGATAAACCTTGCAGTTGTTTTCTGGTACAGTATCTGGTTTGAAATTGATTGCATGATCCCATTTTCTCAAGGGGGGTAGGACATGGAATGCAGATTCTTCAAATACCTTCCTCCAAGGGAGATATTCCACAGGAATTTGTTCTTCAAGGGTTTTAACTTCCTTTTTGGTGTTTTCTTTGGCAGCTAATGTCATTGAGGTTGTGGTTTTGCAAGTTTCTTCATTCCAATATTCCAATAATTCTTTGGTGATTGTCTTCTTGGATTCTTTTTCTGGTAGGACAAATCGGACCTTTTTCTTTTGTTGTTGTTTTCTGACTGTCTTTGCTTTGACAAGATCTCGTAACTGCCACTTCTTTGAGAGGGATAAGGAACAGGATGGTGGGCAGTTGGCAAATACCAATGACAGTCATTGCCAATCGATTGTGGGGTTATGTCTTCTTAGCCAGGTATGGCCAAGGATGATGTCATTGTGTCCTAGGTCTGAAACCAAAAAGCAGACTACTTCCAAGTGTCCATTTACCTTCATTGATAGGTAGACTTTCTGTTTGATTCTTCCCAGGATGTTTTTGGTATTGTCAACGTTTCTGACTGTTATTTCTTGATCCAGTTCTTCTGTTTCTAGTTCATGCTTTGTGTGAGGCCGACGCCAAGAGCAAGGCCAACAACTGAAGGAAGAAAGAATAACAGGATGGATTTGAGTAAGACCAGTAGGATGCGATCTTGCTGTGAGGTGGATATCCCAGATGATCAGAACTAAGGAAAGTACAAAGTATACTACAGGTATATATAGTAGAGTCTTTAGGGTAGGTGAGACCATGCTCTGCAGGTGTCGAGCCTTATCCACCAATGGCACTAAGACCTCATGGTCTGTGCACTGGAACCCTATGGAATACCATAGAACAATGAGTAAGTAGATGCACAGCATCAGTAAGCTATGTGCAGCATATGAGTCATATCTAAAGAGTAAGCAGCCCAGCTAAGTAAGTAAAGAGAAGAAAAGATAATACTAATGAGATGAAGCTTTAGAGTTAAGCTGAGTCTCAATAAATGTCTGTAAAAAGAATGTGCTTATATAAGAATGCACATTGTGAATAATGGAATAAAAGAATAGAAAATAGATGGTCCTGACACTTTGAGATGAGCTGGTAATGGATAAAATTTGTGGTTGCTCCACTGTCTAGGAGTGCTTTGATTTCCCAGCTATGCTTTCCCCCATGAGCATGTAATTCTATTGGGATCATGTAGGCATTTGCCTGTGTTATTCTCAAGAATTTGTCTCAGGGGTACATGTTCTTTGTTCACAGCCACATAGCAAGCAGCAAACCTTTTAAAAATCCTCTTCTTCAAGGAGTGATCCTGCCAGACTTCTCCTTTCCTTGGTTGAATATCCTCGTGCAAGATGACAAATATTTTGTGTTGTGAGTCACTTGGCATATTCTGGTAATAGTTCTGGTTCTTCATCATCAGTGTCTTTGATTACAACCCAGGATGAGGATGGTTTGGCATTCTGGATTTTTCTGACTTTGGTGTCTTCTGGTTCCGATTCCGCATTTTCTTCTCTGGTTGTCCTTGTTTTGTTGTTGTATGGTGTTTTGCCCTTGAATCTGTCCTTGTTAGGACATTCTTTTGCCATATGGCCTTTTTCCCTGCATGTGAAGCACTTGTTTTCTTCTTGTAATTTCTTTTTCATTTCAGGGGTTAGGTGGTGCAACTTGGTTCCTGGTATATGTGTCACATCGACATCCATATTGTCTGGGTGTTTTTCCTTTTTCTTGGGCTGTGAGTTGGTGGGAGTTAATCCCTTTTTCATTGCTTGATACATCCTAAAGTTGGTATCAACTTGGATTGTGAGTTTGGCCAGTCCTTGGAACATGGTTGGTCGTGTTTCTCTGTTGTATAATTGTTGGGTTAATGGGGTGTTCAATCCTCATTCAAAGTGGTAAATGAGGTTGAAGTCATCTGTGACTCCGGTGTTGTGTGATAGAGTGAGGAATTCTGAATGATATTCATTGGCTGTCCTTCCTGCTTGTTTTATGGTTGTCAATTTGAGCATAGCTTGTTGTTGTATATTGACATCTTTGAATTGGGTGTCCAGTTCAACAGCAAATGCTGCAAAGGTTGGCAGGTTGTTGATATTGAAGTTAGTTAGATAGGTGTCCTTCCATGGTCCAGCTGTTCCTCCTTCCATGTATGATAAGATGAAGATAATCTTCTGGGTATTGGATGGGTTGTTATGGCTATTGGCAAGGATGCATGCCTTGCAGCTGTTCAGGAATGCCCTATATTTGGTTTTTTCTCCATCGAATGTGATTGGAGCTTTGACCTTGAGTCCTTTGGATAGTCCTGGTGTTCCTGACATTGTTTGAGCAGGGTTTGATGGTGGTGGTGGAGGTGGTGGTGAAGGAGGTCAGATTGGTGTCTGATAGGACAGGTTGGTTACTGTTGCTGATAGATCTTCTGCAAGATGTTGGATAGATTTTGGTTCTTCTGGTACATGTGTGAGTGGGGATGATGGTCCACTAGTCTCAGAGTATATGTCTCCTTGGGATGACAATGCTCTGGATGAGGTTCTGGATGGTGCTGATGTGGCAAGGGGGTTGAATGTGTGAGAGGGGAAGTATAGGATGTCACCCTCAGTGGTTTCCCAGTTATTGTCTCCTATGTAAGTGACAGGTCCTCAGATTCCTGCAATGTATGCTCTGGAGCAAGTGCTCTAATGGATACCAGATGGGAGTGGGTTGGGGATCATATGATCCACGATTGTCAATGGCTTTGGGTAAGGCTAAAGCTTATCCTAATGTAAGGATTCAACACGCAGACAAGCAGTTGAACACCTAAGACGAATTGCAGAGCCCTAGGTGAAGCCCAAGGTTTGAGAGCAAGTAAGACGAGTAGTACAAGCTCCTTAATTAAGGAAGGCTTGTAGGAACAAGTTGACTTGCTGAAGATCCAAGTGACAAATACACTGTATTGTACAAGAGGATAAGCTTGGCTTATCCTCCAATAGGATCACGGGGATACAAGTCAGAGATAAGAAACTAAGAATAGCAGTGAAATGAGTTAGAACAAGTTTCAGGTAAAAATAGAACTAGGAGAAGGGATGTCTGTCTGCCTCATGCATCAAGCAAGGCGGACGAGTCAGAGATAGCAAGAATAGAGTGGAACATGTGAAGGAATACCGCTTTGTAAGTGATAACAATGATGACGACTGATAGGGTGGGTAAGTGATAAGATGAAAGAAAAATAAGTCCTGGTAACCATACCACTAGTCTTCTTTCTGACTCACACCTCTGAGATCATATTGGAGGATAAGGGGTTTACTGTACAATTACCCATGCACAGGAGGGAGGTCCACACTCAAGTTCTTTGTATATAATACATCACTCATTGCAAGGATGTTACAAACTTACTGGACTACTTTTCTTTTCACCTTACTGCTTACCATCTGTCCATTTCCTCTGATAACCCCTATCACTTACCAAGCAGTATTCCTTTCATCGTTACTCATACTCATTCTACTCATTCTATATGCTTCCATCTTGTTCTATCTCTGACTCATACTCCTGATATCCTATTGGAGGATAAGGAGTTACTATACGATCTACCCATGCACAGGAGGGATGCCTACCCTCAAGTTCTCTGTATATATCCTGTAACTCGTTGCAAGGATAAACCCTAAGCTTATCCTCTTGTACAATCACATGTACTCTGGATCTTCAGCACATCTACTAAGTCTTGCAAGTCTTCTCGACTTGTTCACTTGCTCTCAAACCTTGGGCTTTGCCTAGGGCTCCACCTACTCATTGTATAGGTGTTTGACTGCTCAACTGCATGTTAAACCCTAACATTAGGATAAGCTTTCTGTCTTACTCAAAGCCACAGTGGATTATACAATCCCAGACCCACTCCCAGCAGGAATCCGCTGGAGTAGAACCAGTCAATCCCTTATCACAGGAATCAGAGGGCCTGTCACCTATATTGGGAATGATCAGTGGGAAACTGTTGAAGGTGAAGTACTCCACTTCCCTTCCCACACTCACAACCCTCTTGCCACATCAGCACCTCATTTATCTTGACCACCATCTCACACCTCATCCCAGGGAGAGATCACACAAGATCCAACCTCACCAGCAACCCTACCTCACATACAAGAAGTACCATTCCCTTTTTCATCCTACCCCTTAGCAGCTCATCTATCCAATACTGCACAATCAATAGCAACTAGCCCTATCTTCATCTCATATGAACCACCACCAACGCCACCACCTGCACCACCTCCATTCCTCCCCACAATGTCTGGGCAACCACTACAATCAAAAGGACTCAAAGTCAAAGACCCCCAGATGTTCAATGGTGACAAAACCAAGTATTGTGCCTTCATGAACAGCTGTAGGGCCTACTTCATCACAAACACACACAAGAATCCCCAAGATGCTCAAAAAATTGTCTTCATACTCTCTTATATGGAGGGAGGAACTGCAGGATCATGGAAGGATATGTATCTCAAAACTATGATGCATACTTCCACCCCTACCTTTGCAGAATTCAAGGCTGCCCTTGATACTTTGTTCAAGGATGCAAACTTGCAGAGAAGGGCTATGATGCAGCTTACACAGTTAAAACAGAAGGGGAAGACAGCAGACGAATATCATGCTGAGTTCCTCACTGTCACACACAATGCCGGAGTAACAGATGACATCAATCTCATCTGGTATTTTGAGCATGGACTTAATCAACCCCTTGTTCAACAACTCTATTCCAGATAAACCTGTCCTACTGCTTTCACTGATCTCACTAAACTGGCAATACAGATGGATACCAACTTCCACCTGTATCAAAACATGAAGAAGAGCCTCGCACCTAATACCACTACAACCAAGAAAAAAGAGTGACATCCTAATGATATGGATGTAGACTGTACCAAGCTCCAATGCCTAACTCCAGAAATGTGTAAGAAACTCCAAGAAGAAAACAAATGCTTCATGTGTTGAGAAAAGGGCAACATCACCAAAGACTGTCCAAACCATGACCATTTCAAAGGCAAATCTCCTTACAATGCCAAAATGTGAACCACCAGAGATGGAGAAGACCCTCAGGAAGAAGACGATGTGAAGGTTCGATGAGTCCAAACTCCAAAGCAACAGACAAACCCTAAACCTTTGTCTTTGAGAGCTGTGGTGGTAGAAGAAACAGACGATGAAGAAGAATAAGAGCATCCACCCAAATATGCCACAAAAAGACTCAGTGTACAGAACCTATGATGCCTCATCCAAGGGTGCTCCTTAGAAGAGAGGAGGAGTCTTGCTGGTTCAATTTTAGATGAGCAGGATTTTTGATTGGTTTGCCCCTTGCTACGTGGTTGCAAACTAAAAACATGTACCCCCACGATAATTTCTGAGAATAATAGTTCAAAACGCATTCATGATTCCCATTGAACTGCATGCTCGTGGAGGAAAGCATAGCTGGGAAGTTAAGGCTCTGCTCAACAGTGGAGCTACCATTAACTTCATCCATCACCAACTCATTGCGAAGCATCACCTAAAACTCAAACAACTCCCACAAGAGATTATTGTCCAGAATGTTGACAACACTGAAAATGTTCTAGGACAAATCAAACATCAAGTTTACCTTTCAATGAAGGTAAATGGACACTTGGAAGTTGTCCATTTCCTTGTCTCCGACCTGGGCCATGATGATATCATTCTAGGCCACACTTGGCTGAGAAAACACAACCCAGCCATCAACTGGCAAAAACCTGCCCTTGTATTCACCCACTGCCCACTGTCCTGCCAGCTATCACTCACCAAGAAGTGGCAAGTACAAGACCTCACAAAAGCCAAGATTGTATGAAAAAGACAACAAAAGAAGATGGTATGGTTCATGCAATTTCCTGAGAAACACAAAGAGACAATTGCCAAAGAAATACAAGACTATTGGAAGAAGGAAGAGACATGCAAAACCACAACAGCAACAACACCAGCAGCCTTGGAAAATGTCAAAAAGGAAGTCAAAATGTTAGAAGAACAGATCCCATCTGTCTATCTCCCCTGGAGGAAGGTCTTTGAAGAAACCACCTCTCATGAACTTCCTCCATCATGCAAATGGGATCATGCAATTGACCTTAAACTGGATGTCAATCCGGAGAACAATTGCAAGGTCTATCCCTTGAACCTGGAGGAACAGAAGGTGCTAGATGCCTTCCTCGAAGACATGTTAGAATGAGGGTATATCCAAGAATCACAATCCCCATTTGTCAGGATGCCTCTGGTCCTTCCCCATTTTTCCCCTATTTTTATCTATTTATCTGAAGACTCATTCCTTCGTCTTCATACTTACATTCCTTTGTTATTGCATTATAGGTCATGACATCATTGGTGACCTTTATCTTATCTTACTCTATCTTATCATATCTTATCCTTGTCTAATCTTTACCCTTTATCTTATCCTGGTATGTTATCTTATCTATCATGTGACATCCATTCCTTTATCATATCTTATCATTCCTGTTACATGATATGCCTCACTACTTATGCATGTACACCATGCTGGTGCCATGCTGCATACACATTTCTTGCTTCTCTATTTACTTATCCTCATTGCTACTGCATGTCTGCTTACTGATGCTGTACTATACCCTGTACCCTTACCCTCAGCCCAGTACTTACCCTTAGACCTGTAGGGTATATAGCATAGCAGTTAGCATGTATTTCCATAGTTTATTCTACTTGGATTTCCTCTTCTATTGGACAGGATAGTCGAGTGCACCCAAGTCCCCTGCCTTTGGCATTGGGGATAGTGAAAGCATGTCCCTTGCTTCTCACACCATTCACCTCTCCCTTTTTCTTTGTCAAAAAGAAGGATGGAAAACTCTGTCCTGTCCAAGACTATCGACAGCTGAACTCCCTCACGATCAAGAATCAATACCCACTTCCACTCATCTCTGACATGGTTGATAAACTCAAAGATGCTCAGTATTTCACCAAGTTCGACGTCCATTGGGGTTACAACAATGTCCAGATTAAAGAAGGTGACAAATGGAAGGCAGCCTTCAAGACCAACAGGGGAATGTACGAACCCCTCATTATGTCCTTTGGCCTTATGAATTCCCCAGCAACTTTCCAGGCCATGATGAATGAGACATTCAAAGACCTCATTGAGACGGGTAAAATCTTCATCTATATGGATGACATTCTCATTGCTACCGCTACCCTAGAAGAGCATAGAGAACTCATCCAACAAGTTCTGCAGTGCCTCCAAGACAACCACCTCTTTCTCAAACCAGAAAAATGTGACTTCAAGCAAGAAGAGGTCGAATATCTTGGAATGTGCCTTCACTATGGACAACTAGCCATGGACCCAGTCAAACTCAAGGGGATCCAAGACTGGCAAGCCCCAAGGAACCTACACAAAGTCTGAGCCTTCCTGGGCTTCACAGGTTTCTACCGACAATTTATTCACAACTTTTCTCAAATTGCTTGACCTCTCAATGACCTCACAAAGAAGACATGTCCCTGGCAATGGACAGAAGCCAAAGAAAAATCGTTTCAAAACCTCAAAGCTCACTTTATGTAAACACCTATCCTTATTCAACCCAATCCAACTGCCCCCTTCTGTCTCGAATGTGACACCTCAAAAATGGCATGTGGAGCTGTCCTCTCACAGAAAGGGAATGATGGATTCTGGCACCCTGTCACCTTTATGTCTAAGTCTTTTATTGAAGCAGAATGAAACTATGATATCTATGACAGAGAACTCCTTGCCATTATCAAAGCACTTGAAGAGTGGCATCACAATCTTGAGGGATCCCCTCATACTATTGAAATCCTCTCTGACCATAAAAACCTAGAAGTCTTCAAGGAAGCCTGCAAATTATCTTGATGACAAGCTCACTGGGCTCTCTACCTCACTCATTTTGACTTCTCTATCACCCATGTCATGGGGAGAAGTGCAGGTAAACCAGACACCCTCTCTAGGTGACCAGATCATGACTCTGGAGATCATGATAATGAGGACTGTGTCCTTCTTCCTTCATCCATTTTTACCCACTCCATGACCTTGGTCCTAAATGACTCTGTATTGCTTCAGCAAGTCAAAGATTGCCAATCATTAGATGGAGAAATTCTAGATGTTCTCTGATCAATACAAGCCAATGCCCCAAGTCCCATGAAGCACACTCTCCTTAAGAATTGGGCTGTCCATAATGGACTTGTCCCTTATTCTGGACACCTCTGTATCCCTAATGATCTTGACCTTTGATGAGATCTAGTTCAGCTACACCATGATACACCTTCAGCAGGACACCCCAGATGAGTCAAAACCCTCAATCTAATTCAATGTTCGTTCTGGTGGACAGGTATGCACAAATTCATCTATGATTATGTTGATGGATGCACTACCTGTCAATCCACAAAAAATCTCCCTAATCGTCCACACACTCCGCTCTCACCCATCCCACCAGAAGAGAACACCACCCCCTTCTCGACAGTGTCCATGGATTTCATCACTGAATTACCACCATCAAATGGCTTTGATGCCATTGCTGTTTTTGTCAATCATGATGTTACGAAGGCGACCATCATTGCACCCTGCAATTCAACAATAACAGCCAAACAAACTGCCTCCCTTTATCACACCAATGTCTGGCAACACTTTGGCCTTCCTTCTAAGTTAATCTCTGACAGAGGGACTCATCTTTCACTAGGGAACTCTGTCATCTCCTTTCCATCCAACAGGCTATGAGTACAGCCTACCACCCTCAAACTGATGGACAAACTGAACAGCTCAATCAAGAGCTAGAACAATACCTTCATGCCTACTGTAACACCCATCAATCCAATTGGGTGGATCACCTTATCAATGCAGAATTCACTCATAACACATGCATTCACTCTACCACCAATTCCTCACCCTTCTTTACCCTTATGGGTTTCCACCCTGTTTCATTTCCTTGCTCTTTTGATTCCACCCCTGTCCCTGTGGTCCACAACTGCCTCTCTGCCTTATCACAACTCCAAGATGACATAACAGCTGCACAACTTATCACCCACTGTCATTGGGTCAATAACATCCCTTCCTTACCCTACAAGGAAGGTGATTCAGTTTGGCTAGAAGGGAAGCATCTCTCCACCTTCTACCCATCAGCTAAGCTTGCCCCTCACCATCATGGACCCTTTGTCATTTCCAAAATAGTTAATCCAGTCACCTTCTGACTTACACTACCTCACTCCTGGAAGATTCACCCTGTCTTCCATGGATCCTTCCTTTCTCCTTACAAAGAAACCATCTCCCATGGACCCAACTATCTCTGCCCACCTCCTGACCTTATCACAGGAGATGAACACTTTGAGGTCAAGTCTATTCTTGATTCACACTACATCAGGAACAAGCTCCACTACCTCATGCATTGGTTAGGCTATCCATCAGCAGATGACCAATGGCTACCTGCTGTGGAGCTTCAATCAGCATCAGATCTAGTCACTTCCTTTCACACAGCCCATCCCACAGCCACCTCCCCAACCCTCTGCCCTGCTACTTCTCAATGTGGTCATTGATGTTAAAAAGGAGGGGGGTGATTTCTTACTTTCCTTTGTCCTCACATCTCTTTTTGCTCTCACTGCTCTTACAACCATCCTGGAACTTTCACCTATCCCACTTTCACTTGAAACCATCCCCATGGCTGACACACCCTCCCCATTTGTCAAGTTTGACTACCCACATACCTTCGTCAATGGACAGCTTTATGTTCTGCTAACAGCAGCAGAATGGTTACAAGCAGGAGAAGATGCTGACCTGCCAGAAGACAAGGTTGCCAGGGACTCAAATCTAGCCCTACTCGAAGAAGCCATAGAGCAATTTAAAGCTAGGCTTCACAGCTCACCTACCCCTACTGATCAACTCTTCACCATCACTGAGGAGACACCTGCACACACCCCGGATGACCTGCTTGCCTTACTAGAAGCAGAAGCAAAAGAGGATCAGGAGGAAAGGACAAATTTATATGGTGATGTTCTTCCATCCCCTGTCCTCAGCCTCAAGAATATCCCAGTCAACTTCAATAACTCGTCCTCAACCACCACCATTACCCTCACAGGTATGAATCTGACATGCCACCTGGCACCCCTCCATCTCAACACTCAGATACTCCACCCTACATCCCTGCTGAATTACCACCATCACCCACACCTTCACAACCAACCTTACCCTCCCCTCACATCAACATGCCCAATTACGACACAGACATCAACTTGGGACCAGAAATACCCTCACCTTCCCCCTACCTGTTCCACCACCCCGCTCATCCACTCCATATCTACCTGCACCTGGTCCCACCTTCAACAAACTTCCAGCTGATTTTATCATCGACATCTTAGGCAAGTTACACCACACCCTGGACCGAATCCCTTCAGATTTGGTCATCCAAGATGGACAATTCTTTGAGGTGAAATGATTTGCCAAACCAGTCCTCCCAGGGCCTCTTCGCCAGGATATCAAGCTGAATCCACCCTTCCATGAGATCCTAGTGGATCATGACAGTAGTATCAGGATGGAAAGGGCACTCATCCATTGTCATGACAGAGGACTGACAGCAGATGTAGTGCACTACCGTGACTACTACCACTGCCTCTCCAACCTCAATTCACTCATCACCCACCTTGGTCAGTTGGCAAATTGCAGGACATGGGAGGCACAGGAGATTGCGAATAGACTGGTCAATGCAGACGCTGAGTTGCGCATGCTACCCTACCTCATCACACCCTACCATGTTGACCTGCCTGAGGTTATCTCAGTGCCACCCACCCCTCTCACTTCCTATACTAACCTTCATGACGATGCACCCCCCTTCCTCATCCTCATCCCCAGACCCAGCCACTCACATCAGAGGAGGAGCCGATGATTCAGAGAAGGAGAACCACCCCAAATGACCCAAGCGCAAACCTACTCGTTGCTTCAATTGCAACAAGGTAGGGCATAGGTGGAGAGAGTGTAGAGCACCATGTTGCCCTGGCTTTCACCCACACCAACCCTCTACCTCCTCCCACCCTTGTGCTGAATTCCACCCTCTATTCACTCACCTATGTCAACGTTTGCACAGTGGACCATGTGTCTACAACTGCAAGTTCTGCAGAGGGTGTGGTTCTGATTTATTTCATGGTGTTCATGGGTTTGGATGTTCATATGCTGATCATGCCACCCCTTCTCATGACCCCACAGACTATGAGATGAACGATGTGGATGACTATGACTAATTGCTGAGGCAGCAATTGGGTAGGAGAGGGGTGATGTTACAAACTTACTGGACTATCTTTCTTTTCACCTTACTGCTTACTATCCATCCATTCTGTCTGTTAACCCTTATCACTTACAAAGCAGTATTCCATCCACTCTGACTCATACTTGTTCAACTTGTTTGATATGCTTCTATCTCGCTTTATCTCTGACTCATACTCCTGACATCCTATTGGAGGATAAGGGGTTACTGTACAATCTACCCTTGCACAAGAGGGACGTCTGCCCTCAAGTCTCTAGTTTATAACCTGTAACTTGCTGAGAGGATAAGCTCCAAGCTTATCCTCTTGTACAATCACACATACTTTGGATCTTCAGCACATCTACTAAGTCTTGCTAGTCTTCTCAACTTGTCTCACCTTGTTTACTCGCTCTCAAACCTTGGGCTTTGCCTAGGGCTCCACCTACTCATTGTATAGGTGTTTGACCACTCAACTGCATGTTGGACCCTAACAGTGGGGATGGAAGTACACATTGTAGTTTCGAGATACATATCTTTCCAAGATCCTGCCATTCCTCCTTCCATATAAGAGAGGATGAAGACAATCTTCTGAGCATCTTGGGGATTCTTGTGTGCATTCGCAATGAAATAGGCCCTACAGCTGTTCATGAAGGTGCAATATTTGGTTTTGTCACCATTGAATGTCTGAGGGTCTTTGACTTTGAGTTCCTTCGATTGAAGTGGTTGTCCAGACATTGTAGAAAAGGCTGGAGGTGGTGCAGGTGGTGGTGTTGGTGGTGGTTCATATGAGACGAAGATAGGACTAGTTGATATTGATTGTGCAGTATCAGATAGATGGGTTGCTAAGGGATAAGATGAGAAGGGAAAGGGTTCTTCTTGTACACAAGGTAGGGTTGCTGGTGAGGTTGGTTTTTGTGTGATCTCTCCCTGGGATGAGGTGCAAGATGGTGGTCGAGATGGATGAGGTGCTGATGTGGCTAGAGGGTTGTGAGTGTAGGAAGGGAAGTGGAGTACTTCGCCTTCCACAGTTTCCCACTGATCATTCCTGATATAGGTGATGGGCCCTCTGATTTCTGCAATAAGGGATCAACTGGTTCTACTCCAGTGGATGCCTGCTGGGAGTGGGTCTGGAATTGTATAATCCACTGTGGCTTCAAGTAGGACAGAAAGCTTTGTTGAACTCTACTTCGACATCTGTGACGCTGTCAGGCACTAGAGGACCTTCATAGGTCCATGGACTCTCTATTTACTGTTTCATTCGCCTTTTATGGGCATCCTTGTACTTACAATGACTCACTCCTTCCTTTCTTGTATCGTTTATTGTTCATCTGAGTTTCAACTACACTTAAACTCTAATTACTTAAACCTTCGTCTCATCACTCTCTCACTTCAGCTTTCTTTCTCCTGCTGAAGTGAGTATTACACTCCCTACTGTTCTCTCTCTTTCTTATAACTGTTCCCTCTCACTATAGTTTCATCTTGCGCTCCTCACACTACTTGTGTAACTCTTGTGCGTCTCTATATTCAGGTACAGTTATATCATAATACTAAAGCTTTCTTTCTCCTGCTGAATTTCATCTTGCGCTCCTCACACTACTTGTGTAACTCTCACGCGTCTCTATATTCAGCATGCATATCACCACTGCTGTGGACTTCCTCATCACTATAGAATCTTGGATTGCAACCCAGGAATGGGTGTATCCAGCAACCATGGCAGCATGGTTGCCTCTATCTGTTGCCCTGTGCCTGTTGACAGCATGGGGACAGGTTACTTGTCTCATGGTGATGCATCAGGTCTGGGAGTTTGCTGAGCATCTGGAAACCATCTGGTTTGGGTTGCTAAGGAACACAGCTCACCTCTCCATGGCTATCCGCCCTCAGCTACAAGCTTATCCTAATGTAAGGGTTCAACATGCAGTTGAGTGGTTGAACACCTATATGTAAGGGTTTAACACGCAGTCGAGCGGTCAAACACCTATACGGCGAGGTGGCGGAGCCCTAGGCGAAGCCCAAGGTTTGAGAGCGAGTGAACAAGGTAAGACAAGTCGAAAAGACTTGCAGAACTTAGTAGATGTGCTGAAGATCCAAACAAGTACTTGGTGATTGTACAAGAGGATAAGCTTAGGGCTTATCCTCGCGGCGAGTTACAGGTTATATACATGAGGTCTTGAGGGTAGACGTCCCTCCTGTGCGTGGGTGAATAGTAAAGTAACCCCTTATCCTCCAATAGGATATCAGGGGTACGAGTCAGAGATAAACGTAATAGAACAAGATAGAACACGATGGATCGAGTATGAGTCACGATGAAGGGAATACTACTTTGGTAAGTGATAAGGGTTATCAGACGATATGGATAGAAAGTAAGTAGTAAGGCGAAAAGAAAAGTAGTCCAGTGTTCGTAACATCACCCCTCTCCTACCCAATTGCTGCCTCAGCAATTAGTTGTAGTCATCCGCTTCATTCATCTCATAGTCCGTAGGATCATGAGAGGTGGTAGCGCGATCAGCGTACGAGCATCCCAGACCATGGACACCGTGAAATAAATCAGAACCGCACCCTCTGCAGAACTTGCAGTTGTAGACGCACGGTCCACTGTGCGATCGTTGACATAGACGAGTAAACAGAGGGCGAAACTCTGATCGAGGGCGAGAAGAGGTGGATGGCTGGTTAGGGTGGAAGTTGGCACGGCGTGGTGCCCTGCATTCTTGCCATCTATGCCCTACCTTGTTGCAGTTAAAGCAACGAGTGGGTTTGCGCTTGGGTCGTTTGGGGCGGTTCTCCTTTTCTGAGTCGTCAGCCCCTCCTCTGATACGGGCGGCTGGTTCGGGTGATGAGGGTGAAGAGGCAGGCGAGTCGTCAGAGAGGTTGGGGTATGCGGAGAGAGGGGCAGGTGGTACTGAGATAATCTCAGGTGGGTTAATATGGTAGGGAGTGGCGAGGTAAGGGAGCATGTGTGACTCAGCGTCCGCATTGACCAATCGATTCACTATCTCTTGTGCCTCCCAGGTTCTCCGGTTTGCCAACTCATTAAGGTGCTTTATGAGTGCGTCGAGGTGGTCAAGGCAATGGTAATAGTCATGATAGCGTACTATGTCTGCAGTGAGGCCTCTGTCATGGCAATGGATCAGCGCCCTTTCCACCCTGATGCTACTGTCTCGATCCACAAGGATCTGGTGGAAGGGGGGCGATAGTTCAATGTCCTGGCGAAGTGGCCCGGGGAGGACTGGTTTAGCGAAACGCTTAACCTCGAAGAATTGGCCATCTTGTATGACCAGGTCTGAAGGGATTCTATCTGGGGTGCAGCACAACTTGCTCAACATGTCAATCATGAAGTTGGCAGGTAGGTCGTTGAAGGTAGGGCCGAGCACGGGTAGATATGGTGTGGACTGGTGAGGTGGGGGAATGGGTAGAGGGCTGGGGGAGGGTGCGGGGATTGGTATTTCAGGGCCTAAGTCTACATCAGTATCATAGTTGGGTGTATTGATACGTGGTGAGGGTAGGACAGGTTGGGATGGAGTTGGCGAGGGTGGTAGTTTGGCAGGGATGTAGGCAGGAGTATCTGAATGTAACATAGTGGTGGGAGGTGGAGATCCTGGCGGCGTATCGGTTTCATACCCATGAGGGTAATGGTGACGGTTGAGGACAAGTTCCTCAGGGTTTGTGAAGTTGACTGGAACGTCTTTGAGACTGAGGACGGGAGAGGGGAGAGGATCACCGTAAAGATTCGTTCTTTCCTCCTGCTCCTCCCTCACCTCAGCTTCTAGGAGGGCGAGCGGGTCATCCGGTGTTCGCATGGGTGTCTCTTCAGCAATGGCGAAGAGAAGGTCGGTAGGGGCAGGCGAGCTGTGAAACCTTGCCTCGTATTGTTCTATGGCTTCTTCAAGCCGGGCGAGAGGTGAATCTTGAGGGACTAAGTCCTCAGGTAGGTCGGCGTCGTGTTCTGCTTGCAGCCATTCTGCTGCAGTCATTAAGACATGTAATTGGCCGTTGACGACGCTGGGGAAGTGGTTGAACACAGCAGGTGGGGACGGGGTGTCAGCCATTGGTAGAGTTTGAAGTGAAAGCGGGATGGGGGATAAATCCAGGTTGGTTGTAAGGGCGGTGAGGATGAAAAGAGATGTGAGGACGAGGAAAGGAAGAAATCACCCCCCCCCTTTTTAATGTCGACGACCTCGTCGAGAAGTAGTAGGGCGAAGGGTTGGGGAGGCGGCTGTGGGGTGTACGGTGTGAAAGGAAGCGACCAAATCGGGTGCTGATTTAAGTTCCACAGCAGGTAACCATTGGTCATCTGCTGACGGATAGCCCAACCAGTGCACGAGGTAGTGGAGCTTGTTGCGGATGTACCGTGAGTCTAGAATAGACTCGACTTTGAAGTGTTCGTCTCCTGCGATGAGGTCAGGAGGTGGGCGGAGATAATTGGGGCCGTGGGAGGCCGTTTCTTTGTAAGGGGAGAGGAAAGATCCATGGAAAACGGGTTGGATTTTCCAGGAGGAGGGGAGCGTGTTACGATTTTTCCCTTATCTTTACTTACTTGTTTCTTCTCTCGTTATTCCGTATATCTTCGGAC